>WBMV01016875.1:491652-753693 GCA_013396655.1 Campylorhamphus procurvoides | reverse complement strand
GAAACTTCCTGAGAGTATTTTACTTATTTTCCCCATTTTCTTGGTTTACATGTCTTATCATCTTATGGTGGTACCACTGACTTGTAAAAAGGTTGTGTGTGTTTCAGGCACAGTAAGAAAACACTCTGAGACAATACCAATGGAGGATTTATCTTACTAAATTCAGACATCATGACCTGACATCTGACACTGGTCAGTCTTAGCTCCTGAAATTTTAAGCCAAAAGAAATGGAGATGTTTCATCTGTCTGCCTTGAGTTTTGCTCTTCTGCTAACNTGGTCTTATATACAGCTGATTACATGAAGGAATGGTGTGGAATACCTCCTTAGTTATGACCTTGATACCAGGGAAGGCCTAGACCAAAACCAAGAAAACTAAACCACCACAGTAGCCTTGCTTCCTCTTAGCCAGAGAGTCCATGAAATTTAAATGACATGGGATTACCTTGCAAGCAGGAAGCAATGCAGAGTAGTTGCTAGATTTTACAAGAAAAAGTATGGAAAAAATCATCCTGTGTAGGACAGTACAGGACATAGTCCCAAGGCACACGGCTCTCTCAGAGAGGAGCCAGCATAAATGCAGAGTACTGGTGATTGTCAGCCCTTAGGACTTATTAAACTAAAATTGGTAAAATCAAATTTTAAACCTACTGTGCCAGTAGAAGGACAGCTAGAATAAAAAAAAGAAAATGCAGGTGTAGTATGAAAACTAAGTCAGAAGAACTGGCCACATTGTTTTAAAGGGTAATGTACATTGTCTTGATTTAAAAAAAAAAATCTGAGAAAACCAGGCTGATGTTGGGTACCAATTTGGAGTGAGAAGGTCTCTTTGTCTGCTTCAGTACATCATAGTGGCTGAAGTATGGGAGAGAAACACTTTGAGAATTTTGCTAAGCACGAGAGTGCCTAGGCAGCCCAGCTGCCTTTATTGCTATAACAATACAGTGTTAGCACAAAACACAGCCACACGTTTCATCTCAGAGGCAGTGCTGACATAACAGGAGGTGGTATAAAGGATGAGTACATTATAGGAAAGATCAGAAGATGAGTTAAACCCCGTTTCATTATTACATGCATTTATTAGCCTATATGTCTGCTCATTTATGGTATACTTCCAGTGAATCTAAGTATCTGCTGACCTATATGTCAAGACACATTTCTTATGAATTGACAGATATTCTCGTCATTGATTTATGCCCTCTAAGATAATATTTTTGCATTCAAAAATTTTAAACAACATAAATCCCATTTATATTTTCAATTTAGAATCTCAGTTATAGGATCTAAATCATCAAGTAAACTCCAGTTTCATGATGCCTGATAATTATCAAGGATGCAGTACAACTCAGCTCACTTTGCCACTGATGAAATATCCTCAGGAAATTAAACCTTGGACACATTCAAATTACTTCTTTAAATTATTATTAATATATTTTCTTTATTTCAGAGCCTACATTTTTATGTCAATCTATTTACAAGTTATGAATGTGAAATGTGTACCTATGTCTACATATTTTAACTACCCTTCATGAGGGGAAGGAAAGGCACCTACAAAAAATGAGGCATATAGAGAGGAATTACAAGTTCTCCATTTGCAGAGAAAAAGGGTCCTGGCACACAATTCTTCAAAACTTTTTCTAAGCTCTGAAGGATTGAATCAGTGACATGATGAAAGATATGAAACAAGTGTCTACAAGAACCAGAGTTTGAACTTGGAGTCCCTTCAATTTCATATCTTAATTATAAAACAATCTTTTTTTTCCAGGCTGTCCTTAGACAAATATACTTTCACAAGGTCCATCTGTCATCTTTACTTTTTGTGCATTTCCACTCATGCTGTTTGCGTTGCAGATTTTGTTTATAACCTCTTTGTTCAGCCAGCATTTTTTTCACGTCTTTCAACGTACACATGGAGGATCTGATTTTCCTGGTGATCCACGAGTGCCAGGACCCACTGCCTGGAGATTGCTACAGGACCTGGGCCAAGGGCTGTCTTTGAGCTATATCTGCAAACAGGGGTCAGAGTTCATGTTCATTTTGCAGGACTATAATTTGCACAGCAGGCTTAGACAGGAAACTGCTCCCTCTAGACCCGGTTTCAAGGCAATTAGGGTGGTGCTTTTCCACTATGGTGCTTCTGAGCTAGACCCTGTCTGTCCCACAGCAAAAATAACATCAAAAACACCCATTACTGTGCATTGTTGTGGCTGGGCTTGGTGTGATGAAAGAAAGCACATGTTCTGTTTATACCTCAGCATCAGACTGGGGGGAGTTTTTGGGGAAGATTTTCAGTGTGTTTCAGTTTTCCAAAGATATTGGTATGTACATGTACTGCAAGAGACAGTCACTTGCACAGGGAAGAACATCAATCCTATATTTTAGGAGGCATTATCATCTTGGGTATACTGCCCTTCCAGTACTGCTCTAGTCCTGGGCTTTTTTAAGATGATCATGTATGTTATAAGAACTTACTTCTGAAGTTAAATATTTTAATGCCATTATCAGATCCCAGAGGGCCTTAACATCCAAAGTTCAGGAGCAGGACAGCAATGAGATGGTGGAATTTGTCCTTGCACAGAGGATACACATTGTTTATGCCCACTTCAATGCTATTTTCAAGTACTCTTTCATGTATGGTGTCTGCTCTGGCCTTTTGCAAAGGTTGGTATTTTCTCAGAACATTTTTATGCTGAAAGGCACGCCATGACTTGTGGGGGCTCTGTGGAGGGCATATAGAGTAGAATTAAGGTCATCTAAAATAATTAGATTATGCATCTGTTATGAATGTATTCATGTATTCCAAATAGCAAACTTGACTCTCTCTTCAGTCAGTCCCAGGGGGCAATTGTTCTCATACTAAGATAGGTGTTTAAAATAAATTGGCTCGATCCCCAATCCCTGTCCTCTTTCTCAGACAGTGGTGTGTACGAGTAGCTTAGTTTGGGGACACCTTAACTTTTTTGTGGTCAAACTGATGAACTCTGATTCTATGTTAGTATTTAGCAAAAGTGGAAGGATTAGTCTGCCAATTGTTGAGAATAAAACTGGAAGAATTCTATCATTAAAAGACCAATAATTCTTGTTTTTCTTCAAAAGACACTTTAAGGTTATGTGATTTGGCAAGGATTTGCCTGTTCTTTTAAAGGAAAGTACATTTCTAACCCTAATGGTTTGGTTGAAAAGGCAAATTTGTTTGTATAAAAATGTGGCAGGCAAATGAAAACAGTCACAAATTCTGAGCGTGGAGCAATATTAATGTTGGCTTTATCCTGTGGCTCTTGAATCAGTGATGGAACTGGGACAGGCTCATCCTCCATGCTGTGACTGAGATACTGTGTTATTAAAGAACGGCACTTGGAGCATGGACAACAATGCAGATTGTAGTCATATCTTCTTTTATTTTCTGGTTGTATGTGATATGTAGCTGAGGGCAATTTTATTCTTGATGCCTTATCAAATTATTGTGATTAATAAATACTTAGTAATAACAATTGTGAGATCCTGGCTAGAATTTTTTAGGGGAAATTTATATTCATCACAGAGCAAACAAGAAAAAGAAAATACAGAAAAGCTTCTGTAACAACATATTTGTGACATGAAAACAAATCTAATTAGCCACAGATGAGTAACTTGCCCAAATAAATTCAAATCCAAGAACAATAGAATCACAGAGTTATATATAAAATCTCTCCATCCTATTCCCTGTAAACAATGATGCAGGAATGAAAATAAAAAGAGGACACAAAAGGTTTGCCCTTAGCTGGTCTCATAATGAGAAAAAAATGTTACAATACAAAGCTTATTAGATCCTTTCATGGTTTCAATCTATGATGGACTTCTCAATCCATGACTGGGCTTGTGCTTTATTTTGGAAGACATGAGCTGCTTTAGTTCCAGTAAACCCTCATAATTTTGCCTCAGAAATGCAAATTGGCAACCCAGGTTCTACTTTTGAACCTCAAGCCTGCATTTCATCTCAGGATGAAAACATCTTTTAGCCAATGGGGGTTCAGTTGAGTAAAAAGACACTGCCTGTTTCTCCAGCCTCACTAAATACTTTCTAATCATTCATGGATTAATATTTTATTACATCCTACCCTAAGAAAAGAGACATTCTAAATCCCAGAATGCAAAATATTTCAGCACCACAGGCTTTGTTATGTGCTCACCCTGCAGGGACAGAGAGCATCCTGTGTGAGGAGCGGCTGCTAAACATTTAAAGATGACATCTTACATAAAAGTTACACTCCACACATCAATAGTAGTCAGCACAGTCCCCTATTTCAGTGTAACAGACATGCCATCATCCCACCAAGCATCCCAACCGGTGCTTTTATTATTTTTTTTTTTTAAGGAGGAAAGAGAGGGAAATATTTTGTAATCATGGAAGGACAGTTAGCTGTGGAACATAAATTATCTGTGCTGCTGCAAAACAGTCTTAGCTTTTTGTCTTGTAAGACATCTGTGGTACATATATGGAGTGGTAATGAACACATCCATTCTTGGCAAACTGACTTCTCTTTGTCTTATGTCTTGTAAAAATGTGAGCCTCAACTGCCATGAAATAACACTGCCTCATGAAATAACATGAGGTCTTAATAAAGCATGACCCTCTGGAATTTTTAGTGTCTGTGCTAACTTGCTGGCATTCACTGGGACGAGGAACATCAAGCTAGATTCAGACTTGTTTGTATAGCTACAGCTGCACTACAGTGTTAAAATAGGGGAATAGGCCTAACTGTACTGTGGTCATGCCTAAAGTTTAATTGCCAGCACAAAAACTGGTCCAGTTTTGGCCCATGTCAACCAACACTCCCCTTTGGAGGTTAGAAGTAGCCTGTCCATGGCCCAGGGGTGAGCTTGTTTATCTGCCTGGGAAAACAAGCCAGTTAAAGCTCTGGGATGTTGATTCTCATCCTAGACAGTTTAAAGCACATCTGGGTAATCATAAGGCTATGTGGCTGTCACTTGATGTAGCCATAGCTTACAGACCCCTTCAAAGCAGAGATTATATTCAAAATCAAAATTAGTTCATGGACTCAGCAGCTCTGTAGTAGAAAAATCCACCCACTGAAGAAGCTGCCAGAACCAAGCTATGATAATTTGGTTATAATAACAGTTTACTACAGTGTGTTCACTAAGGGCACAAACTTCTCCTAGCAATATGTATACTCTGCATGAAGATGTCCGTGGTTTTGGGAAGCCTCAAAAGTTTAGTGTTTTCAGCCTGAGCAGAGTCTGTTTATGCCTCTGCAGCTTGGCTGGATGTACTTTGGCTTTTAATGGTCTGGATGTAGAAGGGTTAATCCTCTGCCTCTATCTTAGTCATGTTGCAAGACATGGGAAAAGGAAAATAGTGTCCATGTGAAAATAAATACCATTGTAAATAAAAGTTAACATAGCACTGAAGCAACTTTACAAAGCCAAACATTTCACATTTAGACTGCATTAAATTTGCTATAAACTTGGCTTGTTATTAAAAAAGTTTTTGTGACATAAATACTAATTTACAATGAGCAGCATAAATTGATAAACTGTAATCTTGGACAAGGCCGGATGAAGAAGGGACTAATAAGAACAGTGTAGCTTCAGCTTGCCTTCAACTGATTTGCTGTGCTCCTCTGGGATATATCAGAGACATACCAGAGTCAGGCTGGTCATTATAGATCATAGAACAGTTCGACGTGGAAGGGAACTGAAGGATCATCTGGTTCCAACCCCACCCTGCCATGGACAGGGACATCTCCCACTAGACCAGGTTTCTCAAAGCCCCATCCAGTCTGGCACTGAACACCTTCAGAAATGGGGCATCCAACGGCTTCTCTGGACAACTTGTTCCAGTGCATCACCACTCTCACAGTAAAGAATTTCTTGCTAATCTTAATTTACCCTCTTTCAACTTAAACTGATCTGAGTTACCTCCCTATGAACATAATGCACATGGACCAGTGAAAAGCATTCCCTCTATGTGAGTTTAAGGATCATGTGCATATCATATCCTACTGACAGGACTGGCATTGAAGCAGCAGAGCCACTGTGGATGCAGCACCTCTTGCTCTCTAGGGAATGCTCTTGCTCTCTCTTTTTCAATGCTCTGCATTACACAAAGGCAGACATTTACCAGTTAGAGATCTGATGCCTGGAGACATATGTCTAAAGGTCTTTTATTTAGTTTACTTGATGGACTGAAGTTTCCCAAGCAGGAAAACAGCTGATCAAGGTTCCTGGTTCCTGCAGCTTTCACAGACAGTCAGTCACCTGGACAATCCTCATTACTGTGGGATGAATTTCTCTTTGAAAGCCTCTACTCCTTCTTTTTCGATGTCTCTATTTTTCTCATCTTTTCACAATATAGGTAGCCTGAAATCAAAGCTAGCTGGGTTAAATCTGGACTAGGCAATTGTCCTAAGTCACCTCAGAAAGAAACCTCATGAGAAAGTCCTGTCTTCTAAGACCTTTTTTTCCTGCTTTAGCTTTGAAGGCTATAGCAATAAAAGGAGGGGAAAAAAAACCCCAAGCAGTAGTCATTAATAGCTTTGTTAATAACGTTACCATATTTAGGCTGCCCTTGAATTATTTGAATGTTATTGTAAGAGCCAGAGTCTACTCCTCAGATTGCAGTATTCAAATAACATTAAAGAGCACTCAGAAAGCCACAGAAATAATAAGTTCAAGAGCTAATGAAATCCTTTTGGCTTCACCCAGACTGCCTGGGCGTGGAGGGACTCTTCAGTCCCTGAGGGATCTCATTGTAAGTACAATGTGAGACATGTGCTGCAATACTTAAGCAATGTGGTGTGAATTAGGGGTAAACTGGAAACCTCAATTAAGCATTTTCATTACTGTCATTGGTTGCAGCCAGGCCTACAATGTTATTTAAACATAAGGTTTGTGGGTTTCATTTCCATGACCTTTTTCCAAGGGAAATGATGGGATTCAAGTATCAGAGGATGCTTCTTGCAGTGTGTAAAGAGTATGATGCATCTCAAATAGCATTCCTTTTACACATTGTGATAATAACAGTCATTTTTCTTTATTGTTTGGTTGGCTGCTGGGGATTCCAGGGTTCTTTCACCATTTATGGATACTGGTATGTTCTACAGTACCGGAGGTGGCTACCTAGGGAAAAATCAAGTGGGTTATTTGTGTGTGTTAGACTTGGCTTGAAATGTATTGTTTGGTTATTTCAACTTTAAAAATGTTTACTATGAAATTTTATGAGGAAAAGAAAAGTAAAATCTCTATCTTAAGCCTAGAAAACTAGACACAGAAGAGCCAAATGGGAAGACTTTACAAGCTGCATTGGCAAGGTAAAGATATTTCAGGCTGCATGTATATTGTTAAAGGTATCTATTATAGCTGTTCAACGACTGAATATGGGCCCACAGCCAAATGGTGCAAAAACCTTGTATCCACACCCTTCAGTGCTGGCACTTTCTGATTGTCACACTGCACAGTGCTAGGTACTGGTCTTTTCTGGCCATCAGGTGTTCTGTACCTCTAAGACATCATTATCAACTTACATGAATTAGTTTTGCTTCAACTGTTCAGAATGGATTGTGGACCACTCTGTGGACCAGAGGTGTTTTGGTGGAACTGCATGACATGCCCTGGATGACTGTGTTGGAGGATGCAGTGTGAGGGTTGGAGCCATGTACACTGCAGTCTTAATCATCCTGTTCACTGGGAAGGGCCCTTAAGCTGAACTATGCCCCAACACAGGTTTTGTGTTGCATGAAGAGATAGTTGACTCCAAAAGAAAGCAAAAGTTGCAATTGGTATTTGATCAAAGTGAATGGTCAAGGGAGTAGACTTGAAAGTAAATTTTGGGTGATGTTATCTGACAGTGGGAATGTATCCCCCCTTCTGAGGAAGAGTGGAAACAGACAAGTCCATCACTCAGAGACTGGGGTCAATCAATAGGTCATGTTTGCTGGTGCCATTCATATTTTGCATACTGCTAGCTGAAATAAATAAAACATGATCATAAATGTGGAACTAAAATATATGCAAAAAATATATACACAAATACAGAATGTTGGGCTGATAACTGTTGCTTGCAACTTTTCAGTAGAATTTCCCATAAAAACCATGGTTTCCAGCATCTTCAGAACAAAGAATGCTGAGGAGAGTCAGCAAATACTGCCATGGCTTTTAGCTTCCTATACAAATGTTCAATCTGTAATTAATTTGAATGACTATAGACATCACAGTTTCTAGTAGTTTCCTAAAAAGTGTACAAGAGTAGATGGCCACAGCTGGTGGCACTCAGCTCTCTAAAGATGAGCCAGTGATTGCTTTATGGAGAGGAACGTGCCCTGCCAGAAGTAATCCCATCATCTGCAAAGAGATTCTCCAGAGATTTCGGTAGCTTACTCAGCTCCCTGTGTCTCTTGCATTGTCTTCACAGCTGGTAGGTCACAACACACTCAGCAACAGCCTTAATGGTGACACAGCAGTTGAGGAATATAAATATTTAACTTGGCCTTGTCATAACATAGGGAGAGGTAGAGAGACATTTATCAGATTTACTACATTATTCTAATCTTAGAGACAAATGCAAGAGCCTTTCTGTCTGCTGGCCTTTGGAATTTCACTGCAAGGAAGGCTAAGGTTTAGAGATTTGCCTTTTTCTTTTGTGTGGAATATCAAGATGCATTTATTTGACATTCCCTTAGTCATAAAAATCAGCGTTTTGCTGTCACAGGTGATTCTCAAGAAAATTCTGTGAGCCTGTTACAATGGTGGAACATAAATGTGTGGCCACAGATATTCATGTTTTACATAGCAGGCTCCATGTCAGTAAGAACACACCGACTAGTTCAGAGACATAAAAGCAGGAGGCAAAGGAAGAAAAGATCTCTCTGTAAACTCACCTGTGCCTACCACATCAGACTCAGCAGCACAGCACTGCCCAAGAACACCTGGCTGGCTGTGGCTGAGAGCGGCAAGGACTTCATACAAACTCTATCTCTGCTCTGATACAAAGCTCAAGATGTGGCTTGAGCTGTGTTACTGGTGCTTAGAGTGCAGACTGATGCAAAACATTGTGGGAGTCTTCAAATACTGCAAAAAAGGACAAGTCCATGGGAGCAGCATATTAAAAAAGCAAGAAAACAAACAACACTGTATGAAAAAAAGCTGTTTTCTTCCTTCTGTAAAAAACCCTGAAAAACCCTCAAAGCCAAACTAGTTCCTGGGAAAGTGCATATTAAAAAAGCAAACAAACAAGAGGAAATATGCAGAAGGAAACGTGCATTGCAAGTTAGGTCTTCACACAGTTAGGAACACTGGACTTACTATTGCATCTGCTGCCTTCACTGAACTCTTCTTAAACTAATATTTATTATACAACTTATTTTTGTTTTATTTATTGTACAATTTATTTATTTATTGTTATCTGTTCATTTTCAAAGGACAAATGCAGAGAAAAATTTGACAATGGTCACACAACCAGACAGTGGCAGAGGTCAACCCATGGCTTAATTCTCCCAGTAATCAAACCAATGAATTTTGCACTGCTCTGATGCCCTCAGCTTTAACAAAGTCACCAATAGATTGCTTGCACTGATTTATATTTTTTAGTTATTATTTTTTTGGATGCTCTCAGCTATCATGTGTCTGTATGCTGGGAGTCTCCTGCTGAAGTTTCAAACTATTTTATCGCTTGTTCAGCATTGCTCATGGCAGAAATGGGAGCAGTGAGGTTTGCCTATAAGCTCAGGTCTTGCAACTAAAAATGCACTAAAAGAAAGAAAAAATCATCAGGGATAGCAATTGGACCTTTTTTTTATGAAGAATGTGTCAGATCATCAGAAAACAATAAAAAACCCAAACCACACCAGTTTTAGTTCAAAGAGCAACTGGCAAGTAAAGGAAATGAGCGGAAACAATTTAAAAATAATATAACAAATGAGAAGGTTGGAAATATGTTGTGTCATTTCTTTCTAATTAAGTGGTTGATACGGGAACCTGAAGATAGCAGACACTAACTAGAGTTAAAAGGGCCAAAGACAGGATGAAAGAGAGGTTTTTTAAGTGTATCAGGAACAAATTAAATACCAGTAACAGTGAAGGTAGCATGCTTCTAGTCTGTATTTGGGATGATACACTGAGATCGCATGAGGATGACAAACTACTTTCTGAGCCTGTAGTGCTTCAGAGAACACGAAACAGCAGCAGGTCTGGATAACTTTGATTTTGGCATCTTAAAGTGAAGCTGATGTGGTTTCTGGTTCCCTGATGTTTCCTTTTAATCTCACAATACTGGGGAAATTACAAATGACTGGAAAAATGTTAATTCTCTGCCAATATTTGCTGAGGACAAACAAGACAATGCAAAGATAGGCTCAAAGCCAACCAGTTGTTTGTATGAAAAGGAGACATTCATAAATCAACCATAAGGCTCAAGGCTAGGACTGCAATTAATGATCATTAATGACACAATAATATGAAAATAGCTCTTATCTAACAAAACTGATGCTTTCTATATGGCAGTAAACTGACTGATTAAGCAGACTGCATAGCTTGAACATACTTCAGATATTTTAGGCTTTTAGTAGCACATAGTATTCTAAATAAGATAAGATAAAATGTGTCCTGTACAACTCTGAGGTGCTTCTTGGAGGCACGGAGAAAACACAAAGTAAGAGAAGTTGCACAGAAGACAATAGCTAACAGTTAAAATGAGATGAATTTAAGGTAGAGGTAAGGTCTACCAGTCAGCAAGAGGAGTGGTGGCAGCTCAGGCTCCTGCTGTTTCCAACCATGGCTGGATGCTTTCCAAGATAAACCTTTTGATCTGATGCATGATCTGATTGCAGGCAACTGGGTGATATTCTGTGACTTGCAGTTCACTGGATGCAAGAAAGGTGGTCTTAAATCCTCTGAAAATGGCCCTGCTCTGAGCTGCTGGTAGCACACAACATATATCTTTATATTACCATACAGAGATTTTAGAGCCCACTGCATTAATATGTGTAGGCATATCTTCTTTTTTAACAGAGAATTATGAAGCAGGATATGTAAGAGTTCCCCAAGTTTTCTCTATTCCTTTTGGCCTTCATTTATTGGTAAAAATCAAGCATGTCAAACATGGCTGATGCCTCAGACTCCCATGTACATATATCCATCAGTGAGTCATTTCCATCATATAGCAAATTTCCACATGACAAAAACCAAGCAAATCTAAACTCCAAAGCCATGCAGTTCCATGGAATAGTGACTTCTGCAGACTCCCACAGAAGTCAGTATTTGGGTTTGACATCACAGAGTACACATCTCCATAAGGCATCTGTATATGACCAAAACAACTCAGCCCTTTAGGGTCAAACTTTGAGCAACCTGTTCTAGTGGAAGGTGTCCCTGCCCACGGACAGGGTTTAGCATTAGGTGATCTTTGAGGTCTCTTCTAACCCAAATCATTCTATGATTCTATGCCTCTATGACTCAATAGAGAACCAACCAGTAGTACCCATGGGGTTGAGGAGGTGGTTCTTCTTTTGAAGTACACACCTGTGTGTAGGTGGCTAAACTAAACCATAAACTCCACTGACTCAACTGGCTGTGATGGCACACCAGACAGCCAGCTCAGGTTTGCCTCCTGCAGTGTCAGATGTGATGAATACACTTCTATTGGTCCTACAGATCTTCCCTACTTCTGAGGGTTTTGATATGAGTAGCATATAGGGCAAAACTGAATACATTGCTCTGGCCTATGTTCCAATTACTTTTATTTCATGTGGTAAAGCAAAGTAGATGTCTCTGTTTTTTTAGGATAAAGCCAAACAAATGACTTCAACACATGCATAAACTGCACATGAAGGACTTCAACCCATAGAAACTTTGGCCAAGCTCGGGGAAGATGGATTTACATTTCTATCATTGTACAACTGTCTCAGATAAAAAATTATTCTGAAAAAGTGAACATTCTACCTTGATGCAGCTCTACCAGTTATTTGTTTCTTTCCCTCATTTAATCATGGAGCTAAGGAACAGCTTCCAGAATTCATGCCAACTGCACATGATAATGTGATGATATAACAAAATTTCCTCTTCATGATCCATATGTGTTAAGACAGAGACTATGCAGATATGCTATATTTATAGGATAATGACAATATTTCCTAAAAGAACTCATTTTTTTACTGCTTGTGCTGGGCTCCAAATCATTACTACATCTTTCAAGCAGTATTTCCCTAACCTCATGATTAGTAGGGTGAATGCAATGAAGTAATGTAAGGAATTACTCAAGATCAGTATTAAACGTCCATTTTTTCTGTTTACAAAGAGGGAATATGGCAGTCACTTAATGTAGGGTTGACCTTAGACCAACACATACAGTATCTGGGGGATATTCAGCTCTGCTACATGTGCTCTAGCCCACTGGAGAGGCAGCTGTCAGTGGGGCACTGCTCTCTGCCAGAGTACAGCTGGAGGAAGGCTTTGCCTGGATCCCAAATGTGGGGTCACAGTCTCTTGTGGCAAATTTGAGCCTTGGTTCGATTCCCAGGGGTTACTGGGAGAAGAGAGTTCTGCTGCTGTATCCGGTGCTGATTCCTGTCAGCCACTCTATAGCAGGTATGAAAATTGCACAGCACTCTGAGGATTTGGTGTGCAAACCTCTTCTGAGAGTTCAGCCATTCTGCATATGCAGGCACAAAGCAGTCTCCAGATGTATATTGTATAAACACCTTCAGTTCATAAAAAGGTGTAAGCAAACACGATCAGCTGTAACCTACCTCTAGCCCTGAGCCCACCTCAGTGTGAAAAGTAGGACTGTGTGATCTAAAATCCCTTTGGCCATTATGTCTATGGCTTTAAGGTTATGCCTTTCATGCAACAGAAACTACTCTGTAAATGTTGGATTCTCCAGGGAACTCCAGCTCCTTTATGTTGCTCTGGGGAAGCAGAGCAATTAACTGCTTTAGCCTGCTTTATAGCTGCTTTGTGTCCCTGGGGCAATGCAAAGGGGTTTGACGCATTTTTCTCCTGCAAAGCCCAGGGCATGCTAATGGTAGGTGTAAGAATAGACATTCTCACCTGGGACAAGGCAACAGAAACAATGCCCAAGAACCTTTCAGAGACCCCAAGCGCACTGAAGGGCACTGGGTTTAGCATTAGCCAAGGAAACAAAAATACATATTTTATGGAGTTTTCCAATAATTTGCCAAATGTCTCACTTCCAGGAAAGAATGGGTAACAAAATGCTTCTGGATGTGCAAGAACTAGCACGTGTGTGGTTTAAGGGACAAACTGTGGAAAAAACTGTATCATCAGGAGCTACATTTGGGATTTATATGCCCACTACAACTTCTTGTTCCATGCTGTAATAATATTTCATTATCCAGCCAGCCTGCAGTTTAAGATCATGAAAAGTTCATGCATATGAAACATCTGTTTTATCATTCATGACCATAACTCAAACAGCTGATAATTTACTCCAGCACTTTCTTCACCATGCTTCTCCACAGAAACGTACAGTGGAAACAGCTATCCCTCAATAAGTACTTGCAGCTCCCAGGGGAAATGACACAAGAAATGCTTGTTGGCTTGTTGGTGTGGATGTGTTGCCATTTTGACTTTTTGTGGAGCAAAAGAGCAAAACTTTTAAGAAAAGGTGGGAGAAGATTCACACACAGTGGTGTGTGTCTGGGAGCATTTAACACGCTATTTCTTTTCAGAATTCCTGTGCCTCAGTTTTCAAGGAGAGCATAAGAAAGAGACATCTATAGGGAATGCAGAAGGCTCATACCTTCCGTCATTTGATGGCACAACTCTTTGTTAGAAGCTGCTTCTCAATCCAGAGCAACACTAAGGTTTCTCTTTGCCCACAGAAGCAATGATCCTAGAATATTTCTTCTTAGCAACCTCATGCTGATGAAAATGAGTTGGTGTAGGATTCTGGTTTCCCCCCAGTCTCCAGACTTGAGGTGAAATACAGCCTACGTTGATATCAACTGGCAATTCTATCCATAGACAGTTGGTCTATGAGGACATGCAAGAAGCGGAAACTAGGTCAGTTTACTAAAGATGCCTATAAAAGAATCGCTGGAGCACCTAGGAGCAAAAATATAAAGGCCAAAGCACAAAACGCAATACAACTAGCAAGGGACATGAAAGGTAGCAAAAAACTTTCTATTAATATTTCAGCAGAAGGAAGAAGATGAAGGAAGAAGCTGGTCCTTCACTTAGTGAGGAAAGAAAACTAATGATGCCTGGAGGGCCAAAGAGGTTAATGCCTTTCATGTTTCAGCCTTCACTAAAACTGGAATGAGCCCATGACTACCATGGTAACACCAGTGAGTGGGCAGGAGCAGTTCAGTCTACAGGCAATCAAAGGCAGGCTAAGGGATTTCATTGAAAAGACATATTTTTTTTGTTTCAAATTGCAGAACTGGCAAGCCACTGTCTTGAAGGACATGTGAGACCTAGGAGGAAGAAAAAAAGGCAGATATGGGTCTATGGTTCTGGAGGAAAGGGAAGAGCTAGGGAATTATTAACCTACCAGTGTACTGTCAACGTCAACACCTAGGAAAACATTTAAACAAGTAGAACAAACCATTTATGAACACTTTGAGGATCAGAAGGAGCTTAGAAACGCTATGACCTGTTTTGTTTAAAAACAAATCATGACTAAAAGAACACCAGACTTGTGAAAGATCTTTAAGATATAAGAGACAGAATTCGTAGTATAGAAGAAGAAGAAGTTGCTGTGATATGATTTCACCTTGACTGTAATAAGACATTTCCCACTATATCACACGAAATTTGCTCAGTTGAGTTGGGAATCTAAACCAGATTCAATCTTGTAGTGTGGTTTGCTATCTGGCAGGATCATTATCCTCAGTGGGAGTTGTGTGTGTTGCTCTCTTGTCCTGGAGGAAAAGCTGGAGTGGGGCTTTGGAATGTAGCCTGGGGTCCTTCAGAATTTTTTTGTCTTAAATAGCAGCATATAGGAGCTACATCTGCTGAAGGTGCAAGTCAGGTTTGAAATAAAAAGATCACAGTTTCTATGAAATAATATATTCATAGAAGAGTTTTGTTGCTTTTGTCAACCATTTCATCCCATCAAATTTAACTGATGTTGCAGACATCCTCCCTCTTCTGCTGCAGTTGTGATCAGACTTGCTCTCACAGATGTGTTATGAGAGGGTTGTGAGCATTCAGGTGATGCCTGTTTTGGCTCTGCAGTCATTCCCTTCAGCAGGAGCAACCAGTGTGATGGCAACAGGTGCCTTTCTGCAGAAGTAATCTAGGTCATGAAGAAGTAAGTGGGAAGTGAACTCTAGGAAGTATAAAGAAGAGATCTCTGTCTAGTCCAAATGCTAGCCCTGGTTTTAAGTACCTGAAAGAGTATAGGGAGACCAAGAAATTATGATGTCTCACAAACAACGGGACAACTGGGAAAGAGACTCCAGTGGAGATATGTATGTTCTCTTTAAACTCATTAAATGCTGCAATGAAGAACAAATAAGGGATTCTTTCCAGTGTGCCCAGGGAACAGTGGACCTACACTGCAGTAGGAGAGCTTTAAGATAGAGAAAAGGCTTAACTCTCTAACTCTCAGGAGAGGGAAGGCCTGGAACAGGTCACTGCAGAGTGAATAGAGGGAAGCAGCCTTGCTCCCTGGAGACAAAGTTAGACAAGTATCTGTCAGGAAGAGTTTAGCTAATGCAACTCTTGGGGCAGGGGAGACGTGAAAGGAACCCTTGAGTCTCTTCCAGACCTCTTATTGTGCCTCAGTTACATTCCTTTGACTCCCTCTCCCTCCCATTTTATTTTATCAGCTCCAGAGTCTGCTCTCTAGAGGCTCAGGGTCTTCTCTAAGCCAATCTCTTTCTCTGCTGCAAAAGAAGCCTGGGGTCCTGAGGCAGGAGTGCAGTTGTGATGGCTCCCACCTGAGGAGGTCCCTTGCCAGGAGCTGTGCTCCATCACTGGAACCCTGAGGGAACCAGCCCTCTCCATCACCTATGCAGACACTTGCCCAGGCACATTTCAAGGACTGTGATCCAGCATACACTGAATAAATAAAGCCAAGAGGCTTTTAACACATGAAAACTCTCCTGACCTGACCACCTTACTTGTAGTCTCAGGAGCCACCTTAAGCCTCAAATATGTCAGAGATTTTTCTTCATGAAGTGACTCTGGGAGGTAAGAGGTGATGAAGACAGCAGTTTCTACTGTGCAAAGAAAATGATGGTTTGCTTGGGAAAGCCCTCACCTCCACAGCCTCCAACAGCTTGAAGCAACTGAAAATGGAGGAACTCTCTACCCACCAAGGGCATGGTGGTGTCTCAGTCACGGGGGTGAACTGTCCATCTTCCTGGCTCCGTGGAGAATCCTGCTCTGTGAAGTGTAGTCAGTGCAGCCAGCCAGTCCCTCAAGGGCTGCCACCAGGAACCAGAGGAGTCATGTATTTGAGAAATGTATTTGAGACTGAAAAAGTGAAGAGATAAAACTGCAAAAGGCAGCAGAAAGACACTGAGAAATTAGGATAGACCGTAATGGTCAAAGAGGCCACTTTTTCTTGAAATTCCAGTTTCTTCCTTTAAAATCGAGCATTTTTGTTTGTTCTGAGAGGTGTTTCTGTGAGATGCCCCAAAGGACAATCTGAGAAATGTGGGTCATGTTCTGATACACCAAATGTAGGTCAGCAAGTCAGTGAGTGGGAGTAATGGAAACCAGCCTGCCTGGAACTGAAGGACCTACGGGATCAGGGGGTGGCTTCACTACAGCTAAAATAGTTCCCACTGTATTGCAGCCTGAACACACCATTCAGGGATTGAAAACCATGTTATGACAGGCCCTAAACAACAGTCCTGAGCTGTGGAAAATACTACATGTTGTAACCCAGTAGAAAGGAACAGCTAATTAATAATAGATGTAGGAGTGGGAACAGAGTGAGAAAGACCCTTTGATTTACTGGAATCAGCTTCTAAAGTCCTCAAATCAAGTTGTTCTCTTGTCAAGTAAGGAGTGGGCACCATGACAGTCTTAGAGCAGAAAATGATGTTTTGGAACACTGTGAAGGGTTTTCATTTTTGGCATCTAATGGTGCTATTAATGCCAAATTGAGTTCCAACTCACAAAAAATAGGTGCAACAATCTCAGTGAAACTGGGTGCTCTTCAGGGGTGATGGATTTACAAGTTGTGATTTTAGCTTTTCTTTGTTAAAAAATGAAACACCAACAAAACAAACAAATAAACAAAACCAAAAACAAAACCCGAAACAAACAAACTAGAAAACATGCTGGCCACAATTTTTGCTCAGTGTGGAGGATACAGGATTTACTCTTGGTATATTTTTCTGATGCTTAAAACATGGAATAATTAATGCAGCTGCAGGAGCACAGTGTTGTGGATCCCATCTGAAATCTCATGTAGTGTCCCAAAATATGTCCCCATCATCCAAATTTCCTTTGGGAAGCCTGTCCTGGCTGAACATGTGCACCCCAGCAGTTCCTCAGGGACTCAACAACTTTGTGTGAGATGAAAGGGAGATGGACCAAAGCCACGGTAAAGGGAATAAAGCACTGCCAGAACCCATGAAACCATTCTTTCATTTGAGGAAGAAAAACATTTGCTGTATCATCATGAAGACATCAACTGCACTAACCCTTTTCCTGAACATGTGGGGTCAGTGTCTTGTTCCAGCCTGTTCTTCTCCTTTTCCCTCAGATTAAATACAAGTCCATATCATCTGCTCCAAAATGCTGGCAGGAGGGAAAAAAAGGAAAAATAATCCCAGAAGGAAGTGGTGATTACTCTCTGTTGTGCCCTTAGTCCAGGAGAGGGTGGAAAGTTCTGTCACAGAAGGCAGGGATGGAAAAAGGTGGAACTGATCACAAGGATCAGTGCTTGGGCAAGTGATCTGCTCTGGGAATCCAGGTGTGATACACCACCTGCCGTGCCCTGTTTCCTTTCTTTGCATCAAATTTGTTTTGTTGGCAAACACATGAATGAATTTCCAAATGAACTTAGGAAACAAAATCATAATGCCCCCAATTTTGTAAAACTGGTAATGAACATTAGCATACATCATGCTGAACAACCTCCAGGGCATAGAAAAGTAGTTTATTATCTTCATTATCTTTTTTTTAAAGGCTTCAGATGCAATTATCAATAGTAATACAAACATGTATATCCTGAATGCTTTCCATAGGTGAGATCTCCTTCTGGAGAGATCGCTAAAAGAGTTCATATCATCAGACCCTCAATTCATTCATCTTCTTGAGGCAGAACCAGTCTATATCCACTGAAAAGCGACTGTATCTTTGCACTTTGAAATCACCCAGGGAAGAATTTGGAACAGACTTAATATTTTATTTCCTAAGGTGGTAGCATGAAAATAGATACCTTTGTTTTCACCCTTTTTGCTTTTATAACCAGGACTAAACTAAGGACAAATATTGTTATGGGATGGGAGGAGAGGAAGTGTAAAGTGTTGCTTGCAAGAAGTAAAAAAGTAAAAATATGAGAACTTGAGAGCATGTGGACTACATGTGCCTAAAGTAGCAGTATTTTTGTGAGCACTACATCAATAAAGCTGCTTTCCCCACAGATTTGTGTCTGGTGGCTGACTGCAAACTCCAGCTGAAGCTATTTTTCTGCAGTCGCCTGTCTGAGAGGTCTCAGCTGTGTGGCTTCACTGGCCTCTAATAGTGTGTGAATAAACACTCCACTTTTCCCAAAGGTGTGATACTCCTGTGGCCTCTCTCATCTTCCTTGGAGCCTCCTTTCACAAAGTGCACAGGAATGTGATCATCAGTGAGATATCCATCTTTCTGAAAATTTGGCTTGGTTTAGCCCAAAAATTACTGCAAAGGCACAGAGTCAGACAGACTTGAACACATACAAAGTGATTGCATAAGCTCCATTTCCCCAGGAAACACAGACTGAAAGCAGCTCTGTTGAAAGAGAAACGTTTACTAACCAAATACCACAGGAAACTTTGAATAAAATGTTACCACAGTTAGAATGTAGAATTTGGATACTCAGGCCATAGAGGGAAAATATTTGGTCCTCCAATATTTCATATTTTAAGCAGGTTCAGTCTCTTGGGGATGTATTCATAACTTTTCTAAACATCTCATAAACTTTCATTATTATTTTCTTTAATAAGAAAAAAATATTATTTGCCTGCATTTATTAACAAAATATTTTAAAAACAACACATGAGCTAGAAAGGTAGACCTACTTTTCAACAGAAAAATAAGCCTATCTCAGACAGGAGATGGTTTTGTTTTATAGAGCTCATTGTACTTCTTGTACATTTAATGCAATTTCATGGGCTTGTTTGTGTTTTGATTTATTTATTTGTTTGTTTGTTTCCAACCAAAGCTATGTATAATCTAACTCAATCTTGGAAATTCACAGACTTATTTAGGGTGCTGGGAAGCCTCAATGTGTGACTGAAAAGATAAAATCTTAGTACAGTCTTACCTAGACTACAATTTCCAGAAGCACAGAGGAGACTTTCCCCCTCATGCAGCAAACTCCGTCCCAGAGACCAGAGAATATTGCTGCACTACTGAAAGGAAAAAGGCCCAGTGAAATACTGTGGTCATTGATTAGAGAATAGAATTATTCTATACATACACAATATATGTGGACATTATCTGCAGTTGGTGACATTATTTTTGGAGCATGTCATGAAATTGCTTGTCCAGGAGACCAGGATAGCCAATCAACCTATGAAGGGAGCAGACTGTGCTGCTTCAGGAATGTGTGCAATATTCACTGGGATTCTTCATCTTTTCATATATTCGATATATTCTCTCTTTCCATGGATGTCAAGAAAAACATCTGCAGGAGGGCAACCCAAAGGTTAATTTCTCCCCTGAACTATTGTTCAAATAGTTGAACTAATATTTATGAATAATGCATTGCACCCATAAATGTCACAAATCAATGCAACTCCAAGGACTTCATACTTAAACCAGCTGAGGCTCAGACTCAATAAGTGTCATTTATTCAGCTTCTTTTATTGGTTAGTAAATATTATGTCAATCTTTATTTCCAGAAGTTTACTTTTCTACAGCAAGGATTTATCAGTGCCTGTAAATATTTCTGGCAGGTTCCTCATTATTTGTGGCTTGTTCATCTTGGTTATTATCCTCAGAGCTTGGTATCTTATTTGTGCACTGGGTTTGTGTTGTTTTTTTTTTAATTCTTATTATTTTAGCCTTTTTTTTCTTATGCTAAGTTTTGTTTGAAAGCTTTAAGAGAATGATGGGATTTTGAGTGCATATACTGAGATAATCAATTGCTCAGGAAAAACACTAGATACCCTGTTGCTGCTGTTACAAATACCTGGTACTGGTTCAAACCCATCAGAATATGTATTTTGGCAACATAAATGTCCATCAGGAGCACAGCAGTCAGGCCATTGCTTTTGAGGACAATTAAGAAAATACAATATGTTATTGTCAGCAGTAATTGAAAATCTAATATAACACATCTTTGTAAATAGGCATAAAGTTCTACGATATTTCACTTGAGAAAATAGTATTTTAATAATTTGGGTTTTAGCTACTGTCATTGACACCGTTACATTTTTGCTTACAGTGGAACAGATCAGTTGCTGTCAGCCAAATTAGTACTGCTGAAATCAATGGAGTCACACAGTTTGACACCACCTGAAGACCTGTCCTAATAAATCTGAGTTTATTTACGGCAGATGAAACCACAGTCATGTCTCCCCAAAGGCAATATTCTCACTTGAATGATGAGAATAAATTGTTTCAGCTGCATGAGTGAATTAAATATTGAATGTTCCATTTTTAAGACTTAGCTGCCACTTTGCCCATTATTAGTGGATCTAATTTATACCAGATCTTTGGAGAAATGCACCCTTAGTCCTGGTTTGCCTGAACCAACTGATTTTCTGTTTAGCTGTTGGGTGTATGATTAGCCTCACAAGCATGAGGAGTGCAAGCCACACAGCATGGTGCATAATTAGTCATGGAAACCCGGGCTCAATAACATTCCAAGGTAAATACCTTCATCTGGCATTTTTAAAGGGATTGAGGGAATTCAGTGGTGGATTTACCACATTAGCTCCTTGCTGGTACCTTCTGCATCACTGTACCAGGGATGCAAGGCTGAACAGGAGCAAGGGAGCATTTGGTTCTCTATCCACAATGTGATTCTCATCCATTTTCTTTTTTTGGAAAGACTGTTTAGACAGCAACAGAATGAGTCTTTCTGTGGTACTGCAACTTCTTACACTGTGGTGTCAAGACTCATCTGCAAAGGGCAGCATCTCTGTAGAAATGAGATATTCACCTGCTCTAAAGTGGGCTTGGCTGAGCATTCAGATGCTTGATGTTATCAAGAGTCAGCTAAACCATATTCTGGTTTTTATATGGTTTCATATATGGTTTTCATATTCTTGTTTCCAAAGCTTCTTTGATATTTCAGAGAACCAGGCTGATGCAACTCTCCTTCACATCTCCTAATTAGTAATAACAGCAACAATAATAGATTTGACTATTATTCAGTATTCAGTTGGCACAGTTTGACTTCCACACCTTCCCTTGCATTCCAGTATGTCCTTTCTGAATCTAGCCTTCCTGCTGGTTGAAAGGGGTGCCTCCTCCATCACCCTGTCATGGAGAAAAGCAGAAGAAAATGGATTGTGGTAGGAAACTAAGACAGCTACTTGTTTGGCTTGTTTAAAAGTCAGACTCATGACTCAGCCTTTACCCTTTATGCATCAGGAAATTCCAAGGTGTTCTTTTCTTGTTTCCCCCTCTACTTTTAGGCAGAGTCTGATCTCACTTATTACAAGGGAAATCCACTGCAGGCAAGGAGCTATTCCTGGCACACATTTGCAAGAGAGAGCAGCACCCATCCACCCTGAGCCCTCTTTCTGTTCTTAGTAGTCCCTGTGTTCTTTGGCTGGCTACAGGCCTCAGTAAAAGTGTCAGACACGTCAAACAGGATAAAATAAATCAATCTCTTTCTCAGTTTATTTATTCTAAGGAGACTGTAAAATGGAGTCAAATTGAGAAACTTGTTTATGTGGCCAAGAGTCATAAGGGATGTATTGAGGAAGGAGTGATATTAAAGTGTTAGCCTAACACAATCAGAGCTGGCTTGGACTGGGGCATGCTACCTGTTTCCAGTTCACTGAGGATGGCATGACTACAGAGTGATGGATAGTGACATTTGCAGATATAACGTCAATGGAATGTGAAAGGTAAAGAGACAAGTAGTATAACTATAAAATTAAAACTGTAAAATTCAAAAGAATCCAGAAAATCAGTTAGACACAGAGAACTACAAGCAATGTGGTTTCCTTGTTTTATTGAAGAGAAGAGTCAGAGTGATTTATGGAACCCTTGCATGTTTACACGTTGGAAGAAGGTGCAGAAATCTCATCAGCCAAGCAGACATTGGCAGAAAGATGAAACTAGCAAACTCAGACTGAAAATATGGCACAAACTTTTAATGGTGAATGTAACTGAACTCATCAAACATGAAGTGGATTTTCCACTGTTTGAAGATCTGAAATTGAAGTCTTTGAACTAGACAGAGAAGTGTATTTAGAACCTCCATTTATTGGGGTCACTACAAGACTCCCCAGGATCAAGCCAGATGCAGGATTGCAATCATCTCTTTCAGCATTGTCATCCTTAGAGAAATCCAAGAGCTCACAGAAGCCAAGGTGTGGGTTGCTGTCATCGCTGAGTTCAACAAGAGCCTAAATGTCCCTGTCATTTGAGATTTAATGAAATAATCCCTCAACCAGCCATACGTATAAGTGCACCAAAGCCCACACAGGCATCACTATCAGAAAGGCTGCTGAGGCAGACAGATGTCTCAGCACCCCTGCTCTGGATCTGCAGGCCCAGTCCTTGATCCCTGTCTCATCCAAGCTAAGACAATGTCTGGTTTATGATTGCCATATGACAGACTCTCACAAAAAATGTGAGATGGGCTGTGGAGCTTCAAACAGCCAGATGTCCACAACTCAATGACTCCATCCTTACTGACACCCTTGACCACAACATATACTAAAAAATTCACTGAGGGCAGTGAAATATGCAGTGGAAATAGTCAAAGGGAGTGAGATAACCAAATATTTTTTTGGGAAAAAAACCAAACCAACACACTGCCATTTCTGATGTCATTTCTAAAATGTTCTTTCCCTTAATGTTGGAGTCTGATAACCCAGGAGCTTTGAACTCTTATTCCTCCTCCATTTGCAGAGCTACTTTTGCTAGTTCCACTATCATGGCTCTTCATCTCCAATCCATCAATCACAAATTGTATGAGGCATTAGCTATCAGCTTTACATCTGAGCCTATTATCCTAGGCTAATCCATCTAGCTTCACCTCCTTTTTTTTTTTTTAAAGCTGTCTCAAAAAAGTAAGAGGGATTGCACTCTCAAAATGCTCCTTTTACTTCACAGAATCACGGAATATACTGAGTTGGAAGAGACCCATGAGGATTGAGTCCAGTCCTTAGCCCTGCACAGGACCATCCCAAATAGTCACACCCTGTGCCTGAGCGTATCATCCAAACACTTCTTGAGCTCTGTCAGGCTTGATGTTGTGACCACTCCTCTGGGGAGCCTATTCAGTGCCCAGCCACTCTCTGAGTGAAAAACCTTTTCCTAATAGCCAACCTAAACCTCCCCTGACACAAATTCAGGCCATTCCCTCGGCTCCTGTCACTTGTCATCACATAGAAGATATGAGTGTCTGCCCCTCCTCTGCTTCTCACAAGGAAGGTGTAATTGCAATGAGGTCTCTCCTCAGTCTCCTCTTCTCCAGGCTGAGCAGACCAAGTGACCTCAGCTGCTTCACAAAGTATTCAGCATTTTGGACCCCAAAGTCAGGCACTCAGCGGTATCCATGTGCAGGTGAGCGCCAGCTGGGTGTCAGAGATAGCAGAGTTTGTTTTAAATTCCTCAGCAGAGAAAGAGAATCCCCATGACCGAATATTGACGAGGAAGGATGTATGCTGGTGACAGCAGGATGAGAGAGAAATATTGAAATAGAAAGAGGTGGAATGAATGAATGAATGAATGAATGAATGAATGAATGAATGAATGAATGAATGAATGAGGAGAGTGAGGAAAAGGAGAGAAGGATATAGAAAAGGGAAAACAGAAACAGCCCTGGAGGAACATGACAGAAAACAGCATCTTCAGCCTGGTCTTCAGGATTTTGAGTCCTGGAAAGGGGCTGTGGTAGGAGAGAAGATGCTGAAGGAAGAAGATAGGATGTGTTACTTTCTTCAGTTTGCAGCCAATTCTTGTTGAATCATCTCCCAGAGCAGCTGAGCATCCAGACTGTTACACAAATAATCTGATCTTTTAGACGTCCCTGATCCAGCTGGCGCAAAACCATTAAACTGGCCATGTTATGTCACACAGCACAAAGGGAATGAAGTTGCTGTGAGAATAGGTGTTATTGGAGCACAGATTCCTTCCCCTCCCTATCCCGTCCACCATCAGCCACAGCCTTGAGCATTCAGCTGCGCCAAGTCTGGGGAGCAAACCCCATCATAGCAGCAGCTCCCCAGGAGGGCTGGGATAGAACCATAGAATGGTTTGGATTCAAAGGAACCTTAAAGATCACCTAGTCCCAACCCCCCTCCCATAGGTAGGGCCACCTTCCACTAGACCAGGTTGCTCAAAGCCTCATCCAACCTGGCCTTGAACACTTTCAGGGATGAGGCATCCACTACTTCTATGGGCAACTTGTTCCAGACTCTCACCATTCTCACAGGAAAAATTGTCTTCCTAACATGTAATCTAAACCCACCCTCTTTCAGTTTATAGCCATCCCCCCTTGTCCTATAACTATATGCCTTTGTCGAAGGTTTGCTCTCTTGTACCCACTTTAGGTACTGGAAGGTGCTATAAGGTCTTCTCTGAGCCTTCTCTTCTTCAGGTTGAAAATCTCCAACTTTCTCAGCCTTTCTTCATAGGTAGGAGAGATGCTCTATCCCTCTGATCGTTTTGGTGGCTTTTCTCTGGACTTGCTCCAACAGATACACATCCTTCTTATGTTGGATGGCTGCTTAGGATGGGGAGCATGACCTGGCATACCTGAGTTCCAAGAGGTAACCANACTTTAGGTACTGGAAGGTGCTATAAGGTCTTCTCTGAGCCTTCTCTTCTTCAGGTTGAAAATCTCCAACTTTCTCAGCCTTTCTTCATAGGTAGGAGAGATGCTCTATCCCTCTGATCGTTTTGGTCTTCATAGGTTGGACTTGCTCCAACAGATACACATCCTTCTTATGTTGGATGGCTGCTTAGGATGGGGAGCATGACCTGGCATACCTGAGTTCCAAGAGGTAACCAAAGCTGAGCAGAAGTTAAGGAACCATTTCAGCATCAGTGTTCACCCACTCATCACTGTCCGGCATGTCATATCAAAAAGAAAGGTTTCCTTCCTTTTAAATTTACCTTGACACTTCTTTTAGCCCATGACTCAACTCTTGTGTTTAAGATCTTCAATGGTGTTTAACAGGTTGTTTCTTCCCTTTGCAAGCACTCATTTCCCTTATACTATTTCCTTATTCGATTTCAGTTTAAGGATGAAAGAGACTTTAAATTCTTTCAAATTCAGATTTAGAAGAGTGGCAGCAAATACTATACCTGTGCCTAGGTAAAAGGAGAAAAATGCATCAGAGATGCCCCAGCTAAAATCAGTGTATACATTAACGGGGATACAGGTGATCAGAGAGTTGGGATGGGGTTTGAGTTCAGGGTGGTCTTGCATTCCCAAGTACCTGCACAATATTTGTTATGCTCACTGCTGTCACAGGTTAGAAGTATGACTGGGCCCAGGAGCTGATGCACACTCCTAAACACTCCACCAAAATCATGGAAGGGACGCCTGGCATTGCAGTGATCCAGGGTTGCTCTGTAAAGAGGGGAGTCTCAAGGGAACAGGTAGATTGCCTCCCACAGTGTGTGCTTGCAGGACAAATGTCCTTTTGCTCTTCAAATGAAGCCACTCTTTTTTTTTCCTTTTTTTTTTAAATCAAATAAATCAAACATCTGTGCATATTTGTATACTTGTCAGGTCATTAATTGGAATCAGTAAAGCCAGATCAAACATGTCTTGCTGTTCTAGCTACGTTGCAAGAGTCTGAATGCCATGAGTAACATGAGGGGTGAACCCTGAGCATTTCGCAGCTGTGCTAAAATCGCGTCGGACCCCGGCGCTGCAGCTTTCCCTTTAAGAGCCCTTTGGCTCACGGCGATCCACTGAAATGCAGGAGGTGGGACAACACCACACACAAAAATGAAGACGTGAAGGCAGGAAAAGTTTCTCCAGAGGAAAAATGCAGGGCTTGTCCTTCACAGTGACGTCAGATCTGTCTTTAATAAAATCCCCAAAGAGCCAAGAGAAAAAGGCAGAGTGCCTAGGCTAGGTTGCCAGTTCAGGATTGCTCTGCATTCCCCAAAGTGGTGTTTCTGTTCAAAACGGCTCTCAATCTGGGTTCAATCAAATGTATTTAATCCCGGCTTCCAGGGATGAGGTGGCTTTTGCCCTGGATTCTAGCAGCAAGCAGCATTTTGCAGGTGAGTTTGGAAACTGCAGGAAAGACTTGTCTTCCGCAAACACACTTGGGTTTAATATAGGGTGGGCAGGGAGAGCCTACTGTGGTGCATGTGAGAAGGTGGGCACTGGCAAGATTTGGGCAGATGGGAGATGTGAGAGCAGGAAAGGAAAGGTGAGCTGTGGGAGAAAGGAAAGAGAAAGGAAAAAGGAAAGGAAAGGAAAGGAAGGGAAAGGAAAGGAAAGGAAAGGAAAGGAAAGGAAAGGAAAGGAAAGGAAAGGAAAGGAAAGGAGGAGTGCAGAAGTGTCTCTGAGTTGAGCTCTGCTCTCCAGGTGGATCTGCACAGAAGACTGTACGTTGTTTGGATTTTTTTTTTTTTTTTATTGCAACCAGTTGTGTCGTGGAGCAAAAGAAGGAGGAAGACATCCCCCGCTGCTGCCCGAAGCAGCCAGGCTGAGGCTGTGAGGGGACCGGGCTGGAGGGGACTGGGCATTCCCGGTGCCGGGGCAGGGACCGGGAGAGGGGCCGGGAGGTGCCGCCGACCTGTCCCGCAGGTGAGGGAGGAGGAGGGAGGAGGGCTTGTTCTCCTTCCCCATCTATTGGAGCTGCCCCATCCACGCAGCTGTCGCTTTCCTTCCCCTACTCTTTGGGAAAACCTGTCCGGGGAAGCCGCTCATTTCCCAAAGGTGCTGGCGTTTTGCTTTGCTTTTCGCGGTGCGCGCTCGCAGTTTGGGTGGAATTCCCGGGAGAGAGGAAGTCTCGGTCTCCTGGGCTGAGAGAGCTGCCGTGGGAAGGGGTGAGGGTCCGACGGGAGCGGGCAGGGCCTGTCCCCGGCCCGAGAGGAGTCCCCTGTCCCGCATCCCGAAACCCGCAGGCAGCGCCCGACTCGGGGCTCAGGGGTCTGTGCGGGTCCTGAGAGCGAGAGGGATGCTAGGCACACCTCTGGGCTACCTAGCTTGGGGCCGGGGAATTCCCTGGACGTGTAAGCTGTGCCTGAGCATCCCCCTGCTCGGAGCGGGGTCACATCAGCTGCTCCGCACAGGGGGCTTTGCTGGGCAGGGCTGCCGGCAGCAGGGGGTGGTTTCTGTGTTGAGAGATAAAGCGACGCTTTAAGACAGGAAAGTAGCACTCGTGGTGTGGTACACCAGGCACACCTGTGCGAGAGCAGATGGTCCTGTGTGGATGTTGAGATGGACTGATAACGGGGCCTCTTCTAGAGACAAACACACAACACAAAACTAACAACAAACAAACTGCACCTCTTGGGCTTTCTGAGGGAAGTCGGGTCTTACCACAGCCGATTTTTGTCCAGCAAGTGAAAAATCACATGGAGGGAGTCCTCCCCAAACTTCCCAAGCACTGTTACTAGAGGAGATCTAGTGAGCCTTATAAATTGTACAGCGGTTGTCCTGGGTTCCCTTGGTATCAGAGATATTTGTAGAAAGCGCTGCTGTAGCATGAAAATATGTGTGTGTGAGTGCATGCAGACACATATGCCTGCTGAGGGGATGAGGAAGGGAGTGCAGTCCTGATATCTCTAGCAGCATGTTTGGTCAAAGAGTATATAAAAAGAGTTCAAAACACTATCAACAGTAGCCTAAAAAGAGTCCTGGGTGTCAACAGTACCAGTTCAAAGTCTCCATTGAACTGAGCAGGTGAATCTGTGCCTCCCTGATACCCAAGAGCTGTCACCTCCTGAACACATCCACGGGGCTGGACCTTAGAAGGTTGCACTTTGAAATCAGTGAGTAGGGACAATTTTTCCCCAATAACAAACTGGCTTTCTCTGCATCTTCTCCACACCTGAACTGGGATGTGATGGGAGATTGGTAGGCTGATAAAAGGCAGATTTCTGTCCAGCGTGCATAGGGGAGTGGGGAAACAGGGATGAAAAGAGTTTATAGCATAGATTGGTGAAAGGGGCTGGGGACAGAACAACTGGGAGGTAGTATTTATCTATGCAATACTTAAAGGACCTTCGGGAGAAGAGCAGGTTAAGTTTGATCTAGTTAAGGGGAACATCTTAATATTGCAATTAATGTGGGTTACTGTTAATATTTAGCTGGCATGGTCACCCTGCTCATGAGATGTATTAATAAAGTTATGAAAGTCATAACAGATGGGTCCTAGTAAAGCTCTGACACTGCCCCACCTCATTGTCCTTAGTGTTAGTCTTTGGTGGCATATTTACAACAGTAATAAAGATCTTTCCAACTCTGCAGAAACATCCATGCAGTGGTAGCATCACATCAATGTGCATATTGTGTGAAGCCCTTTGGTTGCCTGGGGACTTGTCACTCTTCATGTATATGAAGAACTATGGACAGAAAAAGCTGCTCCACTGGGAAAGAGTAGGGTTGACTATCTGAGATAACATATTCGTGTTCCAGGGAGAAAACCAGAGGAGTTAGTATGGGAAGGTCAGGAATGTCTCAAAAGGCATTTCAGAAGACAGGTCTCAGGTTCTGCATCCCCCAGTACTGTATGAAGCTACAAGCAGTTACTGAGTTCTTAAACAGTTTTACCAACAACATTGTTTTTTTGTTATTTGGTTGGAGTTTTCTGTTTGTTTTGGGTTTTTTGCTTTTTTTAGGGCAAAACTGCATAGGTGAATTAAAAAATAACTAAGCATACTTGGAATTTCAGGCATTAGTTTTCAAATATTTCTTAATATACTTTTTTTTTCTTCATAGATATAAGGGCAGAGACCATGGGAGCCCAAGCCCTGTCAACTAAGCTGAGATTCCTCAGAGCCTGAGTCATTTAGGCAGCAAGGCCTTTAAGGCTGGATGCGTTGGCCCTTTTCAGTGTTGCACATTACGGTATCAGAGCCAGGATCTTCAGCCTTTAGTTCTGATGACTCAGAAGATGTGAGAGCACTTGTTCAGATGGGACAGAATGTCCCAAACCAGGGTGATGATTAGAAAAAACAATTCTGCACTTTGTAGAAAGTTAGTAAAGGAGATTCGATAGGAAGAACAGCAATGGAGGTTTCTAAAACATTTGAAGTGGAGAAATGGGTGGTGTGTGGATCTAAAAATTTAAAATAAAAAATCATAGGATGAATGCAAACTTGCAGACTTTTCCTCAAATAGTTTTGATCTTCATCACGTTAACTAGTAGGCGGGTATTGACTTATTTGATGCGATGCCAGCTATGGTACACAAACACTAGGCTTTTGGCTTTGGTGGGTGGGAGAGAGAAGAGAGTTGTTAAAAGATAGCTTTATATAGGCATCATCTCCTTCATGGGAATCTAGTTCACTAGTTACTGATAATGACCCAAACAGGCTGTGTGGAAAGTGGTTTAAAAACCATAATGTGTAGTTTTTTTCCTTCTTTTTGTGAGATTTATCTGTACAGATATAAAGCCAAGAATTTAATTTGTAAAATATTTGGATATGGTAGCAGGAAAAAATTATTACATTTCTTTTGGCTCCTCCAGGCAAAACCACATTCTGACCAAACACAAACAAAAAAAATCCAAACAAAAAAATAAATAAGGAAAAACATAAAGAAAGGAAAAGCTTCTTGCCTGGAAAAATCTTGTGGCTCTCCTGAGGAGGTGAACTAAGGTTTTCCCAGTTGAGTGCTTCTTATTAGAAGGCTACAGATTTTCAACATGATTAATGATGCGCAAATAATCTCAGGCAGCACAGGTTCAAAATTGCTATGTCTTGTCCCTCTAACCTTCCCACCATTCCCTATTGCTTGACAGCATCTGGTTACCAGAGATAGGCTGGATACACTTCTCTATAGAGGGGCTCTTATCCTACACTTCCATAAATTGTAGATGTCAATTTAAATTGCTCTGGCTATAGCAGCTGAAGATCTAGCTATGAAAATTAGCATCCTGAGGCTTAGAGCTGGCGGACATAGTTCCTGTGGGTATGGCTACATTGCACGTGTGGCTTTCCCAAAGCTGATCTTTTACTTGGCAGCCCCCCGTCACACATCCACTTGCAGAATGAAATCATTGCTGAGGCAACATCCTGAAGGTAGCACTGAATGTGCTACACATGGATCAGAGGCCCAAACCCAAGTCTGTTTCTTGTGAAGATGCCTTCTAAGTACACAAACAGGTACATGCAAAGTTTTTGCTGAGAGAAGCAGAAGTTTATGCATTTTCTTCATTACTTCTCCTATTGGTGCCTGAATTTGCTTTGGTAGCCATCAGTTGCCACTGTGCAACAATCTCTTTACCAAAGTCAACCGCAACTGAACTGGGGACAGGGATTGGATTCCTCACCCTCCTCGCAGTTGTGCCACTGCCTGTTTGTATCCCCTGTGGCAGGTCCCGTCCCCATTCCACCGTGCTGAAGTCCTGCCTGCAGGTGAGGCTTCTCCAGGAAAGGGCACTAGTTACAAGTGATAGCTGTGGATTTTAGCAAAAGCATATTTTTATGATGGTCTGGATGTCCGTTCTTTGAAACACTTGTGCATGTTTAGTTTCTCCTGCCTTCCCTGGCAGGATACAAGAAGGTAATGGTCAAAAATTTCAGAAGTCCTCCACATCCACATGGAACATTTTATTTCTTTTTTCAGAAGCTCTGGGCTCCCATGTTGGGCTGTTAAATGTTGCTTTAGCATTTTGCCAGTGCTCAGCTTACTGAGAACTGCTCTTTTTGGATGGTCTCAGTCTCCCAGAGGGGTCTTGAGCATTCCTGTCTGAACAGCCCTGGCTCCCATGCATGAGTGGAAACGAAGCTGTTTATAAACCCAAGAAATAATATGTATGTGAACTTTGGCAGCTGTGGCCTGGCAAAAGCCAGACACCCACAGCTTCATCTGGTGATACATTTGAGTATTGAACCTGACAGTGTCTCATGTTATAGGCCAGAAAGCAGGGTGAGGTTTCCTCAGTCTTTAAGATCTGTCACCAGGAGGTTCAGGTAGGCATCCTGGATTAAGCTGTTCCTCCTGCTTCCCCCTTTGCTTTCTTATAACATAGCTTAAGCAACCTTGTTCTTATGGTCCTTATGTTAAAAGCACATTTTTCTCTTTCTGTTGAGTAGAAACATTGACTGGCAGCTGTCATCTTGGCAGTGATAGGCCAAAAAGAAGTCTACCCATTTATTTTCTTTCTGTGTATTCTGATGTCCATCAAGAACTTGGATCCAGTGTCTTGAACTGTGCCAATTTCCCCGATTTCCCCATCATTCCCTCTCCATGTGTTGTCCCACCCAGGGTTTGCTGCATCCTGAGGTGAGTTGCATTGAGACTCCAATTGCTGCAGGTTGGCAGGAGATCACAGAGTATGATTTTTACAGATATGTTGCAGGTCCAAGGAACTCCCACTCTACTGCTTTAGCAGCTCTGTGCGGATATTCTCAGTGCTGCTCTGAGTTTCCTAGCTATGGGTGAGGATCAGTAGTTCTCCTGCATCCTGGTGGTTTCTTAGCTTTGGGATATACTGCTGCTGGGGTCTCTGATATTTATTGCATCCATATTGAACCATTATGTGTGTTCTGGCATCCTGGGTAAAGCTTCTGAAGTCCTTTTGATCCCTCGTGTTTTCTCATAGACTGCTGCTGGGCTTTGACTTGTAATCCTTGCATCTAAGCTAGGTGTGGGAAAGTAGAAAGGAAAAAAGGCATTTTTCTCTCTGTGGATGCCAACCACTGGCTCTTGTCTACATGTAATTCTTCTTGTGGATGGAGAAGGAAAGGAGAGCCTTTAGGCTGAAACAGCTGTGGAATAAAATACAAAAAAGATAACACTTAAGCTGAGCTTTGCAGCACAATTTGAATAGTGAATTTTTAATACTTGGGTTGGTAATGCATTCCAGGACTACATGGTCATCTCTCTTCTTCTCCTCTTTCTCAATAGCTCCCATGTTGTTCTGTTTTATTAGTTTGGGTCTGTCATTCCACTTAACCTATAAAGCAAACAAGAGATGAGCAAGTTGGAAGGCCAAGTTTCATGAACTTCAGGATGGTGTGCAGTGAGTCCAAAGGGAAACCTGAGAAGTATTTGCAGAAATAATTATGGGCTCATCCATGGAGAGTTATGAGTCACCTGGATCCTGGTGTTGCTGAACATCTGCACAGTTAGGTTTTTTTGTCATGGAGCAATTCCAGCCTTGCAAAGAACCTTCTCCTAAAAGCTTGCCTTGCAAATTCATTGGAGTTCCTAGAAAAAGTGTCTCATGCTTGGTAATGGGAGGGCATAGCAAGCTCATTTGATCCAGCATTTCACTGACACTCAGACGAACAGAACTCACAATACCTGTAATGCTTTGGCTGCTTTTATAACTTTTACTTAGGAGCTGAAACAAACTTCTCCTACTCAGTTTAAGGTAAACCTGTTTTTTCTGTTCCAAACATATTGAAATAGTCTCTAGTGAAAGGCTTCCAGGTGAATATGATGGATTGGTTTTATTATTATATCTCAAGCATGCAATTGTGTAGCTTGACTGAGTCAGTAGTTACATCAGATATAAAACACAGAAATATCATAGGTAGTCATAGAATTATAGAATGGCTTGGGTTGGAAGAAACTTTTAAAGGTCGCACAATCCAGACCCCGTACAATAAGCAGGGATATCTTCAGTATAACCAGGCTACTCAGAGCCCCATCCAACCTGACCTTCAGTATTTCCAGGGATGGGGCATCCACCACCTCTCTGGGAAACCTGGTCCAGTGTTACACAGCCCTTGTAAAAATCTTCTTCCTTATGTCTAATCTAAATTGACTCTCTTTCAAATTATCTCTTGCTCCCCTGTAGTATCTTTATATAGGGAAAAGAACACAGTAAAGTCAGTAGTAGTAAACAGCTTTGTTAAAACGATACCTGACACAAAATTTGCTACATACCACCAGGAACGGTACAGCCCACACAGACTTCACAGTTTGGACCAAAATTGTTCTGAAGGACCTATGGTTTTTGGTTTTTTTTTTTTAAAGTTTTTATTAGAAGGTAGCTTTGTTTCAGTTGCATGTGAACCATTGCACTTTCCCCTTTCTAGAATTTGTGAATGCAACTCACACTTTAATTTCTGAGTGGCTTCAAAGTTTTGGTCCCTTCCATGCTCTACCAGCTTTCCAGACAACCACCCTGCTTTCCTGTTTGGTATTTTCTTATGGAAGCTTTTTGAGTAACAAGTGACAGATGGATGGGTAGAAGGTTGTGTCTGTCTCTTGCTGAAGTTTCCCTATCTCCACATACATATGTTTGGCCTGTGAAAGGAAGAATATAGAGAAAAAAATTGAAGCATGTCTTTGCTAGAAGTGATTTTGATACCTTTTGGGGACAACACAGATCACCCAAGATGAACTCTGGTGAACTTGTTTCACCCATGGTGGGACCAGCCTTCTTGCACTGGGCAGATAATGAGCTCTGCAGAAAGACTGCTTAATTTCCCAGAAAGTGCCATTGCTATCCTATAACATCTCTTGACTATGCTCTAAACACCTATGTCATTGTCACTGCTACATAGTGTCCTTGGGATTCTTGTAGTTGTGCGTTCATGAAGTCACTCTGTATCTTATTTTTTGGACTGGCAAATCCCCCTTCTTGGTTTGTGAAGTCCACCAGTATATTCCTGGGTGTATGGGATGACCAAGCAGGTTATTTGCTCACATTTATGATCACCAACTTGTATCTGCTGTGACAAAGGGAAGTCTCTGTATCTGGGCTGATAAACAGGCAAAGACATCAAAATACATATGGGGAGAATTAAGTTCTCCTCCACATGGCTGGCACATGTACTTGGCTTCCCCCAGGCTACCAATTCCCTGGGTTTAGAGTAACAGCTGGGTCATTTTAGCTGTTTAGCAAGGAAGGAGCAAACCACAACAACTGCAGCCAGTGTTAAGAATCTGCAAGTGGATTACACTATAAAATTTTTGGCTACATTTTTAAGAGGGAAAAAAAAAAAGAAGAAAACAATAATTAGGAAAATATCCAGGTTCCATTAACTAGTTTGGCCATTCAGCAGGTGATTTACTTACAGGTACTGATGGCAATATTTCCTGCAGGATCTTGGTCTTACAAGATTGGATCATACCCACAGCATCTGTGTGTGGGCTGATAAACACTGATGTTAGAGAATAAAGGAAACTTCAGTTGGCTCCTTTCTGTGAATTTTTCTTCCACATTTGACCCTAGTCATTAAATATACAATGACATCCCTGTTATTTAACCCTGCAGTTAATTTATGGAGACCATTCACTATTAATTTTCATTGTTTTCCCAGAATCATGTGTACATTTTTAAAATAACATATATTCAAATATTTCTATGAGGCACAGCCCTCCATGAGCCTGGCAAAGGGATCATATGTAATGGAGTTCTGGAGGTTTGTTGATTTATATTTCCAGATTTTGCATCAAAACCTGTAATCATTTTCCTCAGTGCACTGGGTTTCCCCAAAGAGGTAGTGTGATCATGCTCATGCAGACTGGTGAATTCCTTGCCCACCAAAGCTGCCCAGGTGTGAGTGAGCTCCTTAGTGTGTCGTGGAACAATACATCACAAGCCTAGTTTAAGGCTCAAATGTGATGATTCTGCTGTTTTTAGATGATACCCTTAATTCTGTGTGATTTACATATACACAATACCCATGTGCTTATACCCACTCCCCCACCTTGTATTTTTTTAGTTTGTGTCAATTTTTCCATACATATCATACAGACAGTCTGCTTGCACTTGAGGAGATGTTTGTGCCATATTTTTGACTGTTTCTCCCTGTCCCAACTAGTTTAAAATTATTTCCAGAGGAAGCTGGAGTATTTGATTAGAGAAATAAGTGAATATTATGACAACAAAGTTGAGAATCCTTTAAAACCTCTGGATCCTTGATAACTGTAACATTTTACAGAGCAATGACTAAGTAATTGAATTTGTTTAATTTCCATGTGGCAATATGTCTATAAAAGGGTTGATCTTGGTTTTATTGTTCACTCTGTAACGTACAGGGGAGACAGAAAAACTGCCTCTGCAGTGGCAGCTGGTCAGATATAAATATTTTGGCTTAACACCTCCCCGCCCCTCTCTTCTCAAATGTGGTGTTTCTGACACAAATGGTGTCTGTGGAGCCGCCTTGGCCCAAGGGGATGCTCGGAAGAAGCCGGGTGCTGAGCAGGGCTGCTGCCGAGCACCACAGTCATTTCTACACCAACAGTGCCCTCGCGTGTCAGGGATTTGGGACACCAAAATGTCAGTAACCATATAATTAGCAATTCATCTTTATCCTCAAAGGCAAAATACACAGCTGGTGTCCTCCTATATGTATGAAAGCAGCAGCAGCATTAACTGTTTAAGGGCTGAGATGTTGCAGCACTCTTAGTGTTGTGTGGGACAGGGAAGTGGCAGCAATACGCTGGTCTGAGCAAGGTTGGGTTTGTTTGGTTTGGTTTGGTTTATATTATGCCATCATAGTGTCAGCAGGTCTCTGGATCACAAAGGGGAATTTTCTCACTTGGTTGGTTTAGACCTGGTCCCCAACAGGCATCACAGCTGCCTGCAAGCAAGAGTGAACCCTCTGTGAAGGACCCATTTCATCACTTTGCATGGATCCATCAAGCTATAAAATGCTGATCACCATTGCTGTGTTGGATTTGAAGGTGTTGGAGACGTGAACGAGTTCTGCCCTTTTGCAGGCATCAGGTGCAAGCAATGGATGAAAGTCAAACACTAAGCAAGTGACTTTGCTGAGCTGACAGCATCTGAGACTCAGCTCAGCAGAACGATCGCTTTTTTGCATCCAGTAAGAACTCAGTGACTTAGTTTATTAGCTGTGTGTAGGAGGAGGGATCATGGTATGGTTACAGTGTAGGAACAAGAAATCTTACTGCTATTTCTGGCCCTGCCACAGACATCCTGTCTGCCTTTGGGACAGTCATTTCATCTCTTGGGCCCCAGATTAAATCAGGGTTATTTAATAATTTCATCCTCATGAATGGTTCTTCTTTCCATCATGAGTAATCCCGCCTAGACACAGAACGTGACATCCTCTGCTGGCTGTGCAAGTGACATGTGTGCATACCTATTCAGAGAGCTGAGTATAGCAGCCTTCAGATCTACTACTTGCATCAGTGTTTTTAGGTTCATTCTCTGGCATATTTTTTCACCAAAGAGCAGAGTTTCAGTTCTCTTTCCACTGAATTTAGGAGCAGGGAGATTAATTCTCCAGCCCAACACATAATTTTTCTGTACTAATAACTTTAGTCCTTTTTTTTTCTTAATGAATTTGTGCCAGGAACTGTACTCTTTACTTGTAGTTTCCACTGAATTTAATTGAAAAACAATGGGATTGTCCCCAAAGTCTTGCAAAAGCCAAGGGCTAATCTGCATTCCCCTCTTTTTTCTTTCTTCCCCATTTGTGATATGTCAGCTTCTGTTGGGGGTGGTAGGGAAGGGACAGCTGCTTTTTGAGGCTTTCTATTGTGTATTAAAACAGGATCTGAGATTCAAGCATGCCTGGAATAACGTTTGTAGTGCAAAAGCCCAGGTTGGCTTAAGAGCTGGCTCCTCTTCTAATCCCCCTCATTCTCACTGCACAAATTTGCTCTTTTTGCTGTTTCTGGGCCAGGTCTTTGGGAACAGCCTGTTCCCCCTATTCAGGGACTCATCACCACCCCTTCCTCCTCTTTTGCAGCACGTGGGACAAGATGCTGTCTGTGGCCATCACTCTGCTGAGTGTTTCTCTGTAGCAGTTCTCACTAAAAGAAAACAAATATCCCTCAGAAAAGTTATTTGGATCAGCCGATCTGCCAAGCTTCACATGGGAGAGTTACATGGGTGATCTTCTCTCAAAGCTCCCTTTGGCTGTCATTTCCTGTGACTCTGTTGGCTCCTCATCCTTGGTGCTCTGCTCAGCTACTGCTGTGGGCAGCCCAAACCTGGCTGAGAAAACCCCATGGGGGTGTCCTGTCAGCATCAAGGACGTGCTGCTTCCCAGGGCTACAGCCAAGGCAGTTAAACCCAGTGACCGCAGTGCCAGGGCACCTACAGCCTTAGGTGGCCTCACCTTGGCATGGGGCTCCAGGGTAGGAGATGGGCAAATGCCTCCTGCAGAGCTGTGTCAAAATGTAATGACACTGTGAACTTACATGAGGGCTTAACCAGCTTTATCCTGGTATGCCAAGCCAAATATTCTCAGCCAAGTACTGCTGATTTTCAGAAAGGGAAAGAATTCTTTGCCTAGCCATAACCTAGCAGCCAAAAGAAGGAACTTTCCCGTGCCAGGTCTGTAGAATTTTGAATGTGAGCTTCATGAAAATCCAGACCAACACAGACCAGATGTAGAAAAATTTCTCATGGCAAAGTAAGGAAACTTTTCAAAGGTGAGTGAACGTCAAGGTGAAAATTTTGAATCTGAATTCAAGGTTTTCTTTAAAGAATTCTATCAAGTAGCCAAACTATTAAAAAGAGATTTCTTTTAAATTGTAGCTGCAGAGAAGATCTCAGCGCATCTGTTGATGGAAACTTCCTTGGTTCAGTGCTGAAGAAGCACTATTTTGGAATGAAACCATTCTTTTATTCCCTTCTCATTAATATTGAATAAATCTATCTGAGATATTTGAATACTAGTCCTTCTAAATTATATTAATATTATGCATGTACCTGCTGCCTCCTATCAGTTGCCCTGCATTTTTAGCCTCTGCCTGTAGAAACCCCCAATGCTTTTTGGTATTTTTTTAATCTCTTAATATTTTGTGATAATCTTATTTCCTTTTAATGCTATTAAAGTGATGCACATTCCCTATAATTTTCAGTCTTTTTTTTCTCTTTTATCCCAATCTATGTGGATTATTTTGTGCTACAGCATGAAATGATAGATCAACATTTACTCTGAAATGGGTAATCTCCTGAAGAAAAAAAAAACACAAAAAACCCCAGCCAAACAGGATATAGATCTAAACCCCTCCCAAAGATGGAAAATAGGGCAAAAATGTAGCAGAGTGAATGCAAACCCCAGATATCCCCTCTGAAAAGCCATTTAAAAGTGACTAAAAAGGAGGCAGTATCTGTTTTCCCTCCTGATTTGGGGAGTTAATGGTTATGGGCTCTGTGAACATGGGATGTTAGACTATGGTCCCCAAGGGTCAGCCTTAAATTCTCCCCAACCACAGTGCCATTTGAAGCAGACTGGAAAGTTGTTGGCTTACAAGATGAATGTATTTGGAAAAATCAAATTATCCTTCTTATTTTGTATTAGTTGCTTTGTAAAAGGCTTGCTTGCATGTGTGTCTGTGGTTTATTTTTCCTAATAAAAGAGACTGAGTAGGAAGGATACTCCAAGTGACGTGTGAATAACAAAATTCACAGTTTTTTGCTCACCTTCTGATAAAGGCGAATACATTTCCTTCCATTTTTATAGTGCTCTGATGAACTGTAACAGAAACAGAGGTGGGGGAAAAAGAAAAGTCCTTTTATATTACAATTAAAATGCTGAATTCCACTGTTTTCTTGGAAAGATAATGGGGGCTCTGTGTAGGGTCAGAGACAGAATCACAACAGTGTTCTAATATCTCGTTATTTTTCTCTACTTTGTGTCTGAATCCAAATTGAAACCAATGAGACTTGGACACTCCACTGAGGCTGGGAGCTGGGCTGAAAGAATAAAGAAATGGGAAATTTAAGTTCTAACTTCTTAAGGCAATTCAACCAGGGAGAGTAGGGAAGATAGGAGAAAAGTGGCCTGGAGACCAGGTGAAATGTGGGGGTGTATATGGAGAGATGGACAGTCACAGAAGTCTGGTCCACAGCAATTTGGCTTCTTCTGGCTCAGCTTGACCTAAGGGCCTGTCAGTCATTCCCATCATGTGAGACTTCTTTGAACCTTGAATAGGTTTTATGTCTTCCTGGTGGCCTGGAAAATGGATAGTATTGCTGACAAGTGCTGTGCCAGCACACTGGAACCTTCTCTCTCCCTCTCTGGACTTTGTTGCTGCAGAGTTTGGACAGTTGAGGTCTTTCTTTTTATTGTGTGTTAAATCTCCATTGTTAATCTCCTTGCTAGATTTGAGAAAGAAGAGGACAAGTTTAAAACTGTGCTTCTGACTCCAGATTCCAGTTTCCTGTTGATACAGCTGTGTGTTTTCTACTGAATGGCTCTGTAAACAGGGATTTTAACTCTTCAATATTTGAAGTTTTATTGTTTCAGCATCACCAGTTTCTCTCCTTAAAGAAAATTTCCATTCTTGCCTCTGTCCAGAGCATCCTCTTTTTTATTCTTCTTTTTTCACATCCCCGCATATTTCACACTCTGCTGTGGCTTAACACTTTAGTTGAGAAGAACAGGATTTCCTCTTGCCTTTGGTGAAAACACCTCTCTCCTTTACAACCCTCACTTTCTGCTGTTGTGTTTGTGGAGGGGAAAGTAATTACTCCTTCTAACTGTAATTCAGTAACTAAAATCCAATCATTAAATTCCCTGGCAAGACCACCAGCAAAAAACCAAGGTACCAGAATTCTCCATACAGAATTTTTAGTGCATGAGATGGGAAAGTGTCTAGCAGACTTCAGCTTGGGATAAATTACATGCCGGGATATTTCAACCCGTCATACCAGACCAAAATCTTCATCTGTGTGTTTTCATTCTGGGGATGTACACTGTTTATTTGATGACATTGGTGGCATCACACCCATTGATGAAGACCTGGCTGCATCTGGCTGTGCCTTCGTGAGTGAAACCTCTCTGTTACTGGAGCTATAAATATATCTAGCCTGAGGAAAATGCTGACTGCCAGATCATTATTCCTCTTATGTGAACAAAATGGAGAAACCTTTTCTTTTTGCGTAAGTAAATGGTTTCAAGGTGCTCAGCTGCACCATATTTGAATTCCTCCAGGCTCTTATGAAGGTCATATTCAGAAAAATTCATATGCTACAAACTGAATACTGATTTTTCTGTGGGTGAGTGGACAGAAATTTTTTCTTCTCAGGCACAGAATCAGCAAAGCCCAGGGAGTATAGACCTTTTAGCAGCGCTGGTTTTCCTACCTCTCCTTATCCATACTGATATCTTCATAGGGTAACTCTTTAGGGATCTCCTTTGCCCTTATTCCCCACCTGCTGTCTCCCTTGATGGCAGCTGCATGTTCCTCCATGGTCCTCCCAGCTCACAGTCTTCAGGGTTTGTTTTTTGTAGCAAAAGAAGTTTTACCCTCCCTGTTCTGCAGACAGAGAGGTTAAAAACTCAGTTCAAATAGCAAAGTCATGCCCTAGTCCTCCAATCCAGAGGACTTTCTACCTTTTCTACCTTTATCTGTCTCAAAGTTAGGCATTTTATCTGGAGTTATCGAGTCTCCTGTGTGGTCAGTGCAATGATCTCTTCTGCTGTCAGCAGAGAGGAGCCCAGGGTTTGCGTCCAGCAGCTGTCAAAGCAGCTCAGAGAAGCTGAGAAGAGTGGGGCTCCCTTCACATCATTTCACCAGTGCCAGAGATCCCACTGATCTTCTACTGAGTGTCTCACAAATGTGGTAGCCGCTTATAACCAAACCTGCACCCTTCTACAACGCTGCACAGTGAGCTGGTGACTTGCTCCAGGACATTTTTGAAGCCAATGTGCATAAACATTTGACTGCCAGAGGGTTTTATTTGTTGACTAGCTCAAATTAATTTGGCTGTGCAAATCATCCAATTTTCATTAGCATAAACATTCTATAAAGGCATTGATATTTTAGTGATGATGTTCTACCTGGCATTTATGCTTTGCAGTGACTATGAGAAGTGAACAAGATGCATCAATGTGCAATAACTGTGTTGGTATGTGGGCTACATTAGAAAAGGAATTTCTCTTAAGGAACAGCTGTTATAAACAAGCTGCTTGCACTGGCTCCTTTTAGTAGTCTTATTTGTAACTGTACCTTACTCCATGAGCACCTCCAGGTCCCAGTCAAAACTGATTTACTCTCCCTCTCCTCCTCTCTCCAGCTGTGTCTATCTGGTGACAAGCTGAAAGAGCTGGGGTTGTTCAGCCTGGAAAAGAAAAGGCTCCAAGAAGATCTCGTTATGGCTCTCCAGTACTTTTAAAAGCAGCTTGTGAAAAAGAGGCACAGTGACTTTTACATGGGTAGATAGTGATAGGTCAAGGGAGAACAGTTTTAAATCAGAAGAGGAGAGATTTAGGTTAGATATTAGGAAGAAATCCTTTACTGTGAGGTGTGCATTGGCGCAGGTTGCCCAGAGCAGGTGTGGATGCCCCATCCCTGGAAGTGTTCAAGGCCAGGCTGGATATGGCTCTGAGCAATCTGGTCTAGTTATGAACCTTGCCTGTTCTGAAAGAAAGCTGCTCAGATATCCTCTTGGTTATGTAAGAACTGAGTAGCTTCTACATTCACTGAGAAGACAAAAAAGCTTGTTTTCTGCCTTTAATGAGATGAATTGACCCTCAAATATCTGCGTGCCCCCAAACTTTCACCTCTGGATAGATTTGTCTTGAAAGCAGATTTTTTTTTCTTTCTTAGGAAAGAAAAGGTTTGTTTCTGATTGGGCCTGTAGCTTACATGAAATTAACGAGAACATTAAGAAAATTAATAATGTGTAAAAACACTTCATGGTTTTACATGTCTTATTCAATGGTCTCTTTAGAATTGCCCTGCTGGTGTTGTTTTCTAGCATGATCCCCAAATAGGTTAAAGTCTCTTATGAAGAACTGCTCTGTCTCAAACTGGTGCCAGCTTTAAGGGATTAGTTTCATACTAGATGGCATTTGCTCTGTGGATCCTGATGTCCTTTGGCATATCCTTTAGGTTCAGGTACTGTATCACATTTCACACCTGACTATCGCTGAAGCTGAGCTGAGAAGCTGGGTAAGAATATCACTGTATCTCAGTTCCCAGTTATCAAAGACAGAGGATGCTTCTTTACAACAGTCTCTTTTTTGGTAGACTGCAAACTATTTCTACAGGCTTGTCACTTGCAACAGTTCATGCAAAACTCAGGAGTGTCCTGGATCTGGTACATCTGGTGATCAGTACATTGAGTATCCTCGATTTACGGTCTCCTCCTTTCTGCTTACAAAACCTGTGCTCTGATCTTCCTCAGTGTTTCAACTATCATCTAGAAAAGTTAACAAATTACAGATTTGTTTACTGTTCTTTTCCATCCTCATAGCTTTAGGCCTAATGGTCTCCAATATCATGGTTAGGAAGGGTCATTGTGTATGTGTTCTGGCAAGCAATGTCTCTGCTCCACATGTTGAGCTAGTAAATTTCTTCAGATAGGCTGGGCTTGTTCCAGGGATTTAGGCAGATAAGCTCAGCAAAGCTTGGGAAAAAGAGGCCTCTAGCTAATCACCATGCTTCTGCTAAATGATCTCACCATAAAATTGGCAAGGTAGCTTGTGATGATCTCAGTTTAACTTCTAATATGAGTTTACAGCAATTCATCATTTCTCTAGATTATGGGTCACCATGTTTCTGGCTTGCTGCCTACCTGGTGTGCATGGGTGCTGACTCCCTTCCAACCATCTTCTGTACACTTAAACACATGCAGAGCTTGCAGCTACATTTCTATTGAATTTACTGGGTTTGTTTACAAGTCTTTATTTCTGTGTGTCTCTATGTTCTTGTTTTGCGGATTTTGCTTTTTAAGTCAGCAGAAAAAATGCTCAGAACTGTAAGTCAGAAGAAAAAATGCTCAGAACTGTGTGCTTGGCCTTCAGCTGCTTGTTCCTCTTTTTAGACATCAGATATCACTGCTGCAAAGGACTTTAGATTTCCTTTTTGAGAACCTTCTCAGCACATTCTAAAGCACAGTTACAAAATACATAATTAAATCTATGGGGGGATTCATTTGACAGTTGTCTGACATTGGCAACCTGTGATAGGGCTAAAACCTTGATATCAGCTTTAGCAAGAAAACAGATTAGGAACAAAATGTTTCTCCAGGGAATTCAGTACTTCAGTTCCTGGAGGACATGATTTAAAGAAGCATCTGCTCTGTGCTATGTATCATTTTATACTTTCATTCAGATTCCTGAACTGAAGATTCTTTGGATATGTGTCTATTTGTGTGAATCAGTTTATGGCACTCAAGAGAAATGTCATGGGAATACTGTCTAGGATCGTGAAAGAGAGGCAGAAGGGACTTATGTGGCACCCCACCTTTAGGGATAAGGGAGCACTCAAGATTTGTATGTGCTCATGGTCAAAAGGAAAGACAAAAGTCTGAAGGTCTACAAAAGTTTACAAATTTTTATTAGTAAATTACACACTTGGCCTGGAAATTGGTATAAATTAGTCCCTGTTCTCCTAGTATAAACACAGGGCAGTAGGTTTTGGATAAAGGGGTAGGGTGAAAGGGAAGAGAGAGAGAGAGACGGATTAAAGAGAAGAGAGAGAGAAAGGAACAGAGAGATTGCCAGTCCTGTTGATCCAGCTCATGGAGTGTCCAGGGCACTGGAGAGAATGCACGCCTGGACTTCATGAGGGTACTGTTTTATATTCCCTGCCCTGGAGATAAGTTTCTCACTTTTTATTCTAATTAGTTATTATTCAGAGTCTGTTCTTCTAGACCTTTCTGAAAATGGGTCAGAGGGCTTTGGGGGTCTTTGATGGTCTTGATTCCCCATACAGTCAATGCCCACTTCTCAACCTGATTCCTGTGCCTGTGCTGTACTGTGTTGTGCTTATCTCCATGAGCCAGAACAATGACATTTATCCCAGAAAACTGCTGTCCCTACCTATGTATGGCCACTTCTCCAGCCACATCCTGTTCTTTCTCCTGGTGTGTTATTACTAACAGTTGGCTCCACAGCTATTTCGCTATCAGTGTTTGAGGTACACACATTATCCCCATATCTTCTAGGCTTCTATAACTTATATAATAGCAAAGGCAGAAAACCACTGAATGAAGTAACTTAGGCCATGGCACTGTCCTGCTGTCAAAGTGATTAGATGCCCATAGAGTTTGATGGGGGAACAAGTAGAAGGTGTTCAGTTCCTTTTTCTCCTTTGTGACAACATGGGCACTCCAGTTACCTCATGTTCATGGTTCTTCCTCACCCTGCCTAAACCATGTCATATGACTGACTCACAGCGAGTTCTTGTGGTTTGTCTTCTGACTATGTCAGTCTCTTTCCCTCTGCACCCTCAGTGTGATGACAACACTCATTTGCTTCCCATGTGTGATAGCATCATCACAGTCCTGTTAACAGAGATTTCTAGATGCCTGGTGCTTGTTCAGAACATCAGTCCAACCTCTTGCTGTCTGGATGTATTCCATCATCTTAACTCTTTTTCTCCTTCCTTAATTTAAATACCAATCCATTTGATCTTTGGAAGTTAATCTGCTTTTTCTCAGATGATCTCATTGTGGGCCACATCAGTGGATTTTTTCACGATAGAAATGTGAAAGTATCACAAGCTGAACTGGGCTATAGTGGAGACCAAGGTGTAGGGCTTGCCCTTGCAAACACAACACAGCAATGATGTGGATGGGGTTTGGCATTGCTGGTACATATTATTGCATGATTGCCATTATTCTTTCCCACTGCTCAGTGTAAGATCTCATCTGATGATATCCCTCTTCCACTCCTGGTTTCAGCGTTTTCCTGATTTGATTATCTAGAAATAGCCTAAGACACTAGTCAGATTCTGAGAGAACATTTGGATTCTATGATTCCATGAAGAAAAGCTGCTTCCCTCACAGAAATATGACCAGACAATACCCAGACCAGATGACCAGGGTGTGGCAGATATTGATGTGGATGCCTTTGCTTCAAGTGTACAAATGCTGCTTTACCAGTCCCTCTGCGCACACAGAACTAACTCACTGCAGATGCTACAAGAAACATTTGCCATGATTTTGCCTGGCAAAGGGTAAGATAATATATATCATTTCAAGCAGGATCATAATGTTCTGCAATCAGACTCTGAATTAGTGTCAGGTCCTTCTAGAATATGTAGAAGCCTGGCATCTTCTGTTGGCCCTAAGGACATTGCTGACCTACATGTCTTCCATCTGCATTATCTATATAACAGATCCCATAAAACACTAGAAGCTACAGTTACCAAAATATGCCATGCTTGGCAGAAAAATACCCTTTCATGATGGGACGCTATATCTGGAAATGCTGCTGTTTATTCAGACAAGTTGTAGTCTCCATCTGTTTTTTACTTAACCACAGGGATGTAGCAAAGCAGAGACTGCTCATCTTTCATTGAAAGTCTTGAGGTGGCTTTGATGTAATGATACAACACTGTTTTAAATGGCAGCTATGTTTTTTTGGATGAAGCCATGCATGCCATGTGTTCTGAAGGGGCCATTAAAGTAGCAGTAGCAGCAGCTTCTCTTTCCTTCTGTTATCTTAAAATCTTCCAGGTTTAAAACCAGACTTCTGGTAGGTTTCCTGTTATGAGATAAAATACTAATTAACTGACAAATAGTTTTTTTGGCTGTGCGTATGATAGGAGAGAGGAATGTTTTGAACAATAAAATTCTTTTGTCTGCATTAAATGCACCTTTTAACAAATAGATTAGTTTTTATTCCCTGAGCCAGAACAAGACTTCAGGTGGCACAATGCAGGACTGAACTGATGAAGATAAAACCCAAGATAATTTTGAAAACTGCCATGAAATCTGTGCTATTTTGCCTTGGGAAAAAAAAAAAAAACACCCAACCAAGAAAGTAGAGCTTGAAAATTTTTATATTTATATATTTTTTTTTTTGCTTGGAACAGAGTTTCCCCAAGAGGGCAGGAGGACAAAAAGCATCCTCCTTTTGATTTTGAGGCCATGACTGAAGAATAGCAGATAAGCAAATGCAGAACAAGACTATTTCCAAAGTAAAACCTCTGCCAAAGCAGTCTGCTCTTGTCTGGCATCTGGAACCCATCCTTTTGTTACCCAGCACATGGCTGATAAGTCAGTATCTTGTACTGTACAGTTTTAGGATGGTTTGTAAGTCTATGACCTTGGATGGTCCCCATGCACTTTCTCTTTCTTAAAACTGAAGCTTGTCGGCTTGTCCTCTCTGGATACTTTTCTCGTTGCTCCTCCAGATGTTCCCTGCTACTTTTCAAACTCCAGTTCAAGCTTGTTTTGTGGGATGAGCTCATTAGCTGCACAAACCAAACACTTGCAGCACGAGAGATTAAAATGTTCCTAGAGAACAGAAACTGTGCTCTTTAATACCCTGATTTGTGAAGTCTGTGGTGACAGTGTCAATTTGTTAATGATGTCCAAACATTTTTGTGTCACCCTGTAAGTGCATGCTACTTCTGCTGGAACAACACAAAACATCAGATTGCTTTCTATCAGGGAAGTTTTTTCCCTCTGCACACTCCATGGAAAAATATGAGGAAAATGTGAGGCCACACTAAGTTTGCCAGTATAAGCAATTTTTTGGCAAAGAGATAAATGTATGTAATCTTTACTCTGTGATCATCTAAACTGAATTAGAAGACTATTCCAAACATCTGTCTACATTCTTCCCACAGATACGTTTCCCAAAATAAAGTTATGGGAAACTGTTTGTTCATCATTCATGGATCCACAGAAATATAACAGTTGACTCACTGTGGATATTTTATTTTCTTAGGGTATTGAGTGTTTTGCTTCATGCAGAACGTTCTTTTCTGCTCAACTTATTATACGCAGCAAGAGTAAGTCCAGCTGGCACTTGATATCTTTAAAACTGTCATATATTTTCTGGGTTCAGAGTCTGTTATTTCACAATCTGTTCTGGAGATTTCATGTCTGGGATCAATTTTAATGAGGTATCTAGAACCTCATGAGTACTCTGTGAAGGCTGAGCCCTGAATAATCATATTTTCCTCTGATCATTACATGTCCTGCAGAATCTGATTTTTGTCCTGATGCTAGCTCACTTGTCAGTAGTATTAGCTTGTGACAGTTTATGAACATTTGTGGGGACTTAAGGATTTGTAGCAAGAGTGTAACAGCGAGGAAGTGATGATGGTACTGTGATTACCACTGATCTTTCTGTAAGAACTGGCTCCCTGTCGACCCATCTGTTTTAGCTATAATAATAATGCAAATATTCAGCAATATTCAGCACAGAAGTTTCAACTGAACAAAATCAAGAACAAACTTCTACCCTGAGGGTCTGATTTAAGCTCACTGATGTAAGGCAGGTCCTGATTTTTGTGGCCAATGTGCCCATCTCTCTGACACACATTATAAGTTTTTAACCTCTGTCAGTTCTGGGATGAAACTAAACAATCTCTTTGCTTGCCCAGAAATACAACTGAGGGATGAAAGAGTATATGGCTTTATTTAATAGATTATTTATGTTTCATTTTGCCCTTTCATTTTTTATTTCTTTATTAAACTCCAGACATTGTGTTCCCCTGGGAATGTGCTATGTCAGGTTAGTGTCTGCAATTCTGAGAATGTTCATGTTAATCTCCTGGGGTGCATTTTAAAATAATGTCGGATAATGGGATAATTTAATGTCGTTTGTGGAACTGGAGTTGGCTCTACGGGCATTTCTGCTTGTGCTGTCTCAATAGTTCAGCCAGTAGGTGGAACTAGGGGAAAGCAGATGTGTTGCTTATACAAATGCTCAGCCCTTTCCTGGTAGATGCATCCTAAGGTACCTGCTTAAAACTGTGTTTTTAACTACAGTGTTCATGTTTAGGGCAGTCAAACTGCAAAATCTGGACTTATTTCTAAACAGCAACAGGCTGACACTGTCAGACCTTGGTGCACAAACTCCCACCAGTCTGGATCACTGCAAATCAGCTGATTCCATCGCATAGTAGTAAAGAGGATGGTTAAATAAAATTTCCTCACTGACCTCTTTCACTTGTGAATATGTCAGAGATAGAGAACAAGGGATAATCCAGATCACACTGTATCCCTCTAACAACAACATCTGGCATTTGCTCAGAAAGGGAGTATCGGAAATGTAGGTTAAAAATATTCCTTTAATATGTTCTACTGTGGGAAATTAAATGTAGTCCACTCAATGGCATGTGCCTTGCAAAACACAGCTTGGACAACTCAGAGTGAACTAAAAAGCCCATCTTTGAGATCAAAATACCACCAAAGAGAAAACAGTAGGAGGTGATAAAGTACTAAGGTTCTGGTACTATGGAACCATTTCCCTAGCTCTGCCAATAGCCAGAGGAGTCAAATTTAGAAGTCACCATCCTTTCTGAACTTCTTTCCATCAGGGAAAGAAGGAGGGAAAGAACATGGATATCTTCTCCCTGCCTTAACCCAGCTGATCCTCATGAGAAAAATGCTTGAAAGAAAAAGCTTATAAGAGTAAGATCTTGAAGCACTGAAACAGTGAAATCAATACATGAGTGTATTTTTAAAGAGCTGTAAAAACTGGAAGCGAGGAAATATATTTTGATTCATCTAGGGCTTTGCTGCTCTAAAGTAAAGGTTGAGGCTTCTCATGCACTATGTAAAGTGCTGCAACATATCTACCTGACTTGCAGTTTGGGCTGTATACACTAATTTCAACACGGTAGCTTGGTCTTTCCAGTCTTTGAAACTAAAACATACTTACAATTCCAGTACTTTTCAACAAATTGAAAATATACTTTGCTGGTAGGTAGAATGTGCTATCTTTAAACTTGGATAGTAAAACTCATGGCTGTTAAAAATATTGTGCTTGTAGCTATGGCATACAGTGGGTAGTTTTTTATTTTCTCCTCTTCTCTTGAATCTGAACACAGAAATTGTTTGGAAATTGTTGCTAGCAATCTGCTCTGCAGATGCAAAAAGAAAGTAATTTTGGAGTTTGCCAAGCATAAATCAGGAGTCACTTTAATAAGAGAGTTATCAGGCATGGCAGGGTGAGAAAGGCTTCATCTTGTTTTAATGGGAATGGGCTTGTACCTACAAAAGCATCAAAATTCAAACTCATGAATAACTCTTGGTGGAATATTTTCTCCTTGGCATCCAAGATAATAAATCTGCAGTCTCCAAGATTGAAGAATAATTAAATAAAACAGGTTAATTACCAGTACTTGAAAAAATTAATTTCCTACCAGACACATTCTTTTACCTTTCTGACATTTTATAATAAACTTGTCAAATTCCCACCACTGTGATTTTTGGTGTTAATTTTCTCTTTGCTCTTATTTTGGATTTCTTACAAACCCATTGTAGTGCTATATATTGACCCTAAATACAGGATTTCTGAAACCTTAAATTACATGAGCAGGTTTGTTTGTTTGTTTGACTTTTTTTTTTAGTTAAAGATGGCCACTGATGAAGGCCGTTACAGTAGCATTACATTTTGATAGCACTTGTGGAAAGCATTAGTCATGATGTCTTAACCAACATACTTATTAATAAAGAAGTCTATGTCCCAAAATGTTCTGAAATATTGAAGGAGTAAGGCTGAATGACTTTTCCAAAGGAACTTAGATGTTCCAGTGATGACAACTGACCATGGAAAATTATAATTTTATAATTCTATAGAATTGTTTCTCCCATAGTAAAATTCTGAGTGACTTAGGAGGGGAGAGGAAGCGGTCCCTGAAGCTGTACAGGTTGTTCATTTTTTAAAATGGCCAACAGTTTCCAATGATTTTGGTTGGGTGGTGATGAAGCCTGGAACATGCTGCAGCTTCTATCACTCCATGCCCTATTGTAAAACACAGGAGTTATAGTACTTGTCTCCTGTCCACACTGATTATCTGAAGAAGCTTATGCAGCCCACACTGTGTCCTCCCAGTGGCTTACTCAGCCATACCACTGGACATTTCAGCCAGCACAATCAAGAACTACAACATGTAGTCACTATAAGGACACTGGAAAGGCTTCCTTGGCCAGCTGAAGCTTCAGATCTAGAAGGGCTGTTAAATAATTTACTCCAAATTCCTGTCTATCACAAGCCACGAAATGTCTCCCATCCATGCAGTCCTTTACAAGAATTCAACCTCAGTCCTTCACATATTAACTAGACCCACAGGAGTAGCAGGGTTCCTCTTTGCTGTGTGAGTTGGTTCACAGACGCTTTCATATCTGCACAGGGTAGAAGCTGTTTGCTTCCTTGAGTTAACAATAGAAACAAGGGACTGTAAAAGGATTTACTTACAGGGTTGGGCCGTGGCAATGGGCTTTTTAAATAGCTGTGTGACTTTTGTCTGTGTATCTGGATTTGATTATTAAGCACTATTTTTAATGATCAGTGACAAAGTAAATAGGTTTATTGCACTTGAGGAGGACTCTCTTCTCAAGTGGCAGATTATTGCACCTACTCAAATGATTGTGAGTGGAATGAAAAATCCTGCTATTAAAAGGCCAGGGCTTTTCATCGATCTGAATGTTTCTCTTTTAACAACTTTGGCAGCATCAATGAGCCTTAAAGTGGGAGTAAATTATATTGGTATGGTTTAGTTTAAACATTAGTTTAAAGGTGTTTTTAAGCCAACTTTAAGGCCAACTGTTTGTAAAAGGGCCTTAATGGAATTGGGAGTTATGCCCAGAGCAAACACATTGTCTGTTTGGCAGTGATTAGCAATGTGTTCACAATTTAGTGTTCTAAATATAGGGTAGCCAAATACTAAGATACTTAAATGCACCTTCAGAAACCAGTAGCAGGTTTAGAAATGTACTTTAATAAAATCTGAGCCTTCTAACAAAGAAGCTGTAGAAGACAGTAAAGGGTGTTTGGAGAGATATCCTAATGGATAACTCATTGACAGCAGGATCACAATTCTTGGGGATGATTTTCCTCACAGAGTCTTGGGTTGAGGCATTTTCTTCACGGAGCATTGTTGGAAAGCCTTTAGTTTGAGACATCTGAAACTGCAAAGAGAACAAAACACTGGGGATACATAGTACAGTACAAGAAAGTCAGCAATGGATGGAATTGCCTCAGCAATTTGTAGAGCTTGACTTTCCTTGTCTGAACTTATTAGGGTTACACACTCATTTTTTGCAGGCCTCACACCTTGTCACTAGGAAGGGCTTCTAGACCACATGTACCAAAGCAGTGCCGTGTTCTGGCTCCTCTTGGTAGCATGTAAATAACCTCATTTGTCTGTGCCTGAGCTGCTGTGTCCTGCTTGACCACCATGTACAGCTCAGGTTATCTGTGTAGTGATCCTCACAGAAAAGTCTCATCTTTGCTTTGAGACTGGGTTGATTTGCACCATTCCTGCACCACAAGTTTGGCTGGTGCTGTTAAATGTCATCCAGAGTTTGCTCTGCAAGGATTGGAGAGTGCAGAAGACAGTGGACCTCTACCTTCTGTGGGTCTTGCTATGAACAAAGGTATCCCAGTACTCCATGGTCTCGCTATTAGTGACCTGGATGTGTCTACGGGAGTCACATCATTGTGTTACACAAAATCCCTTTTGGACCTTGATTTACCTTGATCAGGTGTTTCATCTGATAATCAGATTTTGAATTAACTTACAGGCATGTTTGTTGGGTTTTTTTTACTTCTTTGCCAAGGAAATGGAGGTCGGGAAATGGAAACTTGGCCATATCCTCCCCTGAAACATTTTCCTTCCTTGTTTACCATGTTGGCAAATATTTTTGCATAGCTCATGGGAGAAACACTAAGGTTATGAAACTTCACTCATCCAACTTAAATGTGCCATAGTGACTCCACACAGGGCAAAACCATGTGCCAAAAGGCATAAGTGGAAAACCACTGCAGAAATATCCCAGTGTGTGAGCCTGGGCAACATCATATGAACTACAGCATGTGACCTGGAAGAGCCCACTGCTGACAGAATGAACAGCCTCATTGCTCAGAGATCATTTCTGCTGAGTGTGGTAGTCTGAACACTGTGCAGGATGGGTAAAGGTGGTTGCCAGAGTGCTCAGATTTTATTTTATTTTTTTAAATCTTCTTAATATTTTTTAATTTTTTTAATAAGCTTTAGCCAAAATATAGCTTCATTTCTTAGGAGCGGGACTTTTTCAGGGAGCTGAACTGCATGTGTGTTATTTTATAGGGGTGGAGACAAGCAAAACATTTTTCAAACAGAGGTGAGTGAACTAGTGCAACACAACATTCACAGCCAGTTATCCAGATTTTGGTTTCAGAGGGCATCTTTGCCTTTCTCAAACCTCATTTCTAGTCAAGATAATCATAAGGACATCATAAGGAAGCAGTTGTTGTGGTATTAGGGGTATTGCATCAGGAGGTCCATGATGGAGTGGCTAAGTCAGTGGTGGGTTTCCATCACTCTCACAACAGAGGTTCATGACTGGGTGTCCGTGAGGATTTGGGGCTCACAGGACTGATCCCAGTCCCCTTCTAGATTTGTGGGATCCTGTGTTTTGATTACAAGACCCACAAAAATATTGATAAGCCTTAGGAAAATTAGGCCAAACTGGACCACATGTACTTTCACACTGCAACATTATGACCTTTATTTTGCTTGGTAACCTGAAGGGCAGTGACTGCTGTGTTAAAGAAGCCTTCAGGGTGCCAAAAGGCTCTAGAGACTTCTCTCATAGCAGTGACACTGATATGGGGTGACACCATCCTCTGTCAGAGCCAAACACCACAGGGCGACAAAGACTGGGCAAATCTCATACCTTCTTCTTACATATCACAGCGGGTTTGGCATGTTCCTACATGGTGTTTAGAGAGAGAGATCCAGAAAGGGCTGAGAGCCAGCAAGCTGGTGCCATGCTGTTTGGATGATGGTCCCAGTCAGAGACCATTTGCCCTCACCAGAGGCCTGAAGGCATCTGAAAGAGGTTTATCTGAAAGAGAGCAGTGACCACTCCCTTTCCATGGCTCTTTGACATTTATTCTTTGGTTTCCTTGTAGTCTCATTAGACCTGAGGGGATTTTTAACTGAGGACTAAACACCACCATGCTTGCAGCCCCCGTTTCTCCGTAACCCTCTCCAAGCTGTGCTTCTTTGTTTGCAGGCCATTTCCCAGACCTCCACCCTCACCATGACCCCCACCATCCCAGCCACCACAGAGACCTACACACGGACTCAGTACTGCAAGTGGCCATGTGAGTGCCCCAAGTCCCCACCTCGGTGCTCCGTAGGCGTCAGCCTGGTCACGGATGGCTGTGACTGCTGCAAGACATGTGCCAGGCAGCGAGGAGAGAGCTGCACGGAGGCTGACACCTGTGATTTCCACAGGGGCTTGTACTGTGACTACAGTGGAGACAGACCTAGGTACGAAATAGGAGTATGTGCACGTAAGTGATGTACATATATTTTTGACTTAGATATACGTTGGCATCTCCCCTCAGTCTGAGCAGTGTTTGAGATTTATCTCATTAGATACCTGGTTACATGCTTGTCAGCTCCTCCATGCATCATCTTCCATTCCCTCATAGCTGTCTTTGTTCTCAGGGCAGTTGACTGGATGAGAAATGACATCTGAATTCTTGTTCTTTGAGTTGGCTGCAGCCAAGAGCAAAGACCAACCAGCATTTGAAAGTCTCCAGGTGTGCAAGTAGATGATTCTGTATTCCCTGGAACAGAAAGATGTTCTGTAGTGGGTTGGACATGAAGGAAGAATAGGTGTGTAGCCAGATTTAAAGACAAGCCATGTGGGCATCTACATGAAAACCATGAGTTAAAGGGAATGCTTTTGGCATATCCCCTATAGTGACTCCTTTGAAAGGATAACACGTGGTATCCTGTCAAAAGGGTCAGGAATGAATCATCTCCTATCAGAACTTTTCACTGCTAAATTGAGGTCCGAGCCCTAATTTTATAATGGTTACAGTCACATGAGCTGCCATGAGGCAGAAGGATTTCTTCCTGCCCGTTGTAACAAACTCTTAGTTTCATGTTACTGGAATGCTTTTATTGAAGAAGAGGAAAAAGAAGTCAGGTAATGTTTTGTGTGCCAAGGGTATGTTCTCTTATTCTGAGATTCAGAACACGAGGGGGAATCTGATTAGCTCATAAATGTCAGAAATTATTGAAAATCATTACTCTCGGAATGATTAAAAGTGAAAGGATCATGAGCACAACCACACAGATTGTTGATCAGAAAGACTGCTGACTGTTTAGAAGGATATATAATCGTATGGCCATGGCTTTAGGTTCATAAACAGGAAAAAGACTTTTAGAGGGAAGGTATTCTAGGCTGGAACATAAGCATGAATGATCTAAGAGAAAATGTAAGGGTGAAATGAAACCTGGAGGAGAGCTGACTGTGAGGTGAATAGATAGGATAAGTGATCCACAGGAGAGAAAAAAAAGATTACAAACCGTGGGCTTCAATGAACTGAAAGTATCAGCAGAAGTTAAAGAAGGGGAGGATATGATGAGTAAAGCAGTTCAGGGAAGCTGGCAGTTTCTCACAGAAGTGACATTAAGTGTTGCTGTTCCTCAGCAGAAGGACAGGAAGTGTAGTAAGAAATGACCTTGGCTTTGCAGTAGTTCAGCCACAGAAAAAAAAAAAAAAGGAATAAAAAATTAAAGAAAAAAAAGCATGCAAAAAGTGCACTCTAACATGATTTTTGCAGAATAGGGGCAAAAGAACAACATGAGAAGTTACGTGCAAGAAGCTGTATGCTTAAACAGTGATTTTCAAGATCAGAAAAGATTAAGGTTAAGAAAAGAGGATATGAGATCATTCAAGTGTATTGTCTGGAGTGTGTGGGAGGTCTGTAAGAGCAGATTAGACAAACATTGTCAAGAATGACATCGTTACAGCTGGCTCTGTGTTGGGAGAGGAAAACAGGCTTGATGTTTTCTCAAAGCTATCAGCCTTCCTAGAGCTCTTTAAAGACCTTCATGTTGCTTCACATTTGTTTATTTATTTAAATTCTTGTTTTCTTAGTTGGATATCTTTTGTTTTTTGCAGTCCTTCCATACAGCACAAGTATTCAGTGTGCCTCTGGCAGAAGCACCATAATGTAGGAAGTTTGATCCCCAGATTTTCCAGTGAGGTCTGGAGTGATTCCCAGCCTATAGTTTCTCCATGGCAATCTATCCTCTCTTATGTGACATTTATGGTTCTATGGTGAGGGGCACTGTGGTGTGCAGACATGAGGGAAATGAGAGGTAGGTCTTTCCATGGGTAGAAGTGAAGCAGGTTGTCTTTGGCAGCCATGGAAACCTGAGGTCTTTCCCACCATCCAGGTAGATGCACAGGACGGGGTCTGCTGACATGTCCTTTCTTGTACCCTGGATCACATATAGGCTGCATCACCCCACTCTCAGCTCAGCAGCTTCTGCCCTAACCACAGGGCGAGTGAAGGATCCTGTGAGTGGGACTCCTGTGCTGGGTGTTGGGGAATAACTGCTGTGAGGAATTTGCTTTGCATATTGATGCTTTTGGCTAGGTCTAGAGAAACTAGAGAATCCAGGGCATGCAGGGCTACAGAAACAATGTAATTTGTGGAAAATAAAGATCCTGAAAGAACTAGGAACTGATACTGGGAAAGGGAATGGTGACAAACTGGTGCAAATTCAGGCTGTATCTGGACTGGCATGCTGAGGTGCGTGCTGGTATCAAACCTTCCAGAGATGAAAGAGGAACCTGCTGTGAGACACTACAGCTCTCCTTTTGTTGTTGGGTTTTCTCTGCACCAAAGCAGAGGCAGCAAAGTCCTGAGAACATGCCCAGGTGGGGAGTCAGGTGTTGCACATCTGAGGTTGGAAATAGGGATGTGCCTCCAAATTGCTTAATTTTGATGCAGACTCAGTGAGGGTCTGCATGAAAGCATTCAACAACCCTTTTGTCTGTGTTTTGGGACTGTTCTCATGGTGAACCTATTGGTGTGTGAGACCTGAAGGAGATTGAGTTAACGTAGTGCAGGGGGGACATGCTGGTAGAAAAACACCAGGAAATGCAGCATTTTCTTGAATTGTCGTAATCCACGTGCACAGCTAGAAATACACCTGAATTCTCAGATCCGTGTTCAGCACTGAGTGATGTTTTTCCAATACAAAGGATGAAGCATTATCAAAACTGGAGTTGAGCATGAACTGGAGATCTAGATCTGTGCTTCAAATTCCAACAGCTCTCATTTTTGTTCAGAAGAAGGGGTTAGTGTTTGATGTTTTCTTCAGCCCATTCTTAAAATAGGAAGCCTTTGCAGAACTGTAATCCAGCATTTCAATTTGTGTTCCTCTGAAGCAGCCACATTGCTGCTCTGTTTCCCACCACATTTAAAACATAAGTGACCTGACCAGTGTGTGTGCACTGCCTCCATGTGACCAAACAAGAAATTAAACTTTGAATTTTCCATTGATAGATTTCTGCCACTGCTTCCAAATAACTGTTCATAACTTTGAAACTAACAAATAAAAAAAAATGCTGCTGTTTGAATCAATGTGATTCCTGATCAGAGGCAATCAAAATGCTTGATTTTAGGTGATTTTATTTACAAAAAAATCACCAAATAATTATTTTATCGTTTTGTAATGTGTACTTCATTTTCCAAGAGAACTATTCTGTGTTAAACTAGATGGGATCCACTTGCCTAAACTTAGGAATCCAGTGTCATTTAGGCGCTCCTTTACTCCCTTGGTTGTCTTTCCCCTTCTGCTACAGATGGGTACAGGTGTTGTGAAGAGCTGTGTCATGTATGCGACTCCATGGAGCCTCCTCATATGTCTCTGAAAACCTCAAATTTCATTCAATATCTGTTTTAATTACTTTGATTGCTCCTACTGTGAATAATTCCTACCACCATGTCACGAAATTAATTTTTAAGTAAGCATTTGAGGATAAAACTTATTTTCTAATTTATTTTTTCCATGAACCACTGAAAGATTTTTGTTTTCTTTTTGTGTGTGTGATTCAGAATGCAAACAGTTTCCTAGATGGTGTGACTACACTTGGCTCAGCATCACACTGTACATATACATCACTCTGCAGCTCTGCCGTGTCTCCGTGTTGGCTCTGCCAGCCCAGGGGTCAGCTTGGTAAAGGAACACATCAGAGCTGTTTATTGACAGCATTATTTTAATGGTGCTTTGTGTGTCTTTTTCTCTTTTTCTTTCTTTTCAGAGATTGTTGGTGTCGGATGTGTCCTCAATGGAGTAAGGTATAAGAATGGGGAGGCTTTTCAGCCCAACTGCAAATACAACTGCACATGTATTAATGGGGCTGTGGGCTGTATCCCCATGTGCACAAACTCACGTCCTCCTCTTGTCTGGTGCCCAAACCCAAAGCTAATTAAGATGGCAGGGAAGTGCTGTGAGCAGTGGGTTTGTGATGACTCCAGGAAAATCAGGAAGACATCTCCACGTCACATCTCCTCTGCAGGTATGGTGGAAGTGAGGCAGGCTTCTCCTTTGCCATCAGGCTGCTGGAAACAGGGTCTACAAGCAAAGTATCAGCTTGTACTGCTGACCTGGCAAGTGTCTACTCTTTGTGTAAAGGAGCCCAGAGACTTCCCCACAGCATGTACTGAAGGACAGGACAGGCAAACACATGAGGTGTGCTCAAACTCCTTGGCACCAATGTGAATATGGATGACCCATACCTGGGAGTGTTCAAGGCCAGGTTGGATGGGGCCTTGAGCAACCTGAAAAAGTGTGGCATCCCTGCCCGTTATAGGGGAGTTTGATCAAGGTGATCTTTAAGGTCCTTTTCAACCCAAACCATTCGATGAATGTGAGATTCTTCAAAGATGCTTGTGTAACCATTCTGTGGTTCTGTGTGACAAATGCCCCTTTGAAGCAAGCATCTGCTGGAACTTTGAAGATGTCACAAACCCTTTTTAATGCTTTACCTTTGTCAGGCTTTTTCATTCTGGGCCCTCTGGCAAACAGAGTGGGTTCAGTTTAACTTGGGACTGAGACATTCTGTCTGGGTCCTATTGTTTTAGTAGTGCAATTTTAAAGCCCCTGTATTTTAGTCTCAAACTTGGAAGCAGTTATTGTGGTGAAAGTTTCTTTGCCAGCTGGGCTAGATTGTCTTCGTGTTAGTTTAGCTTTTCATCAGTTCTGGACTGATGATATTATTGAACTACATGTTTTGTGTATCACATAATGTATCTTGTTTCCACACACTCATATTTGTAACCCGCTGCACAGAAGTGGTATCATTTTTCTCAAGCATGATCCCAAATGCTTATGATGGACTCACCTTGCCATATATCTTAAATTTATCCTCAAAATGCTCTGCAATGCAATGTATTGCCATTAGCCATATTAGCTCCATATTTTAGGCTATCTCACAAAAGTAAAGCTCAAGAAGATGTAGAATGGTTGTTGTAAACTAGGTTTGTTTACTCGGTCGTAAGGGATTTTTTTTCCCAATCCATGGTCTATATTTTTACTGCACAAAACAGACTTTCAGTGTCCATTTTGAGGGTAAAAACCACCAAAGTTTAGCCCTCACTTCTGTCCCTGATATGCCTGAAATGTGATGTAGGAGCAAATTAAAAGCATCTACTACTGAAACTGCCCTTGTGTCTTCATGGCCTTTGTCCCAAAATGGGCATAACACAGTTTTGCTTGCCTGATTTTCCTCTTGTTAGTAGTAATCTTACGGAGGTGAGACTAATTTTTATAACATTTCATATAGTGATGATTATAATAATAATAAATATAACAGTGAGCAAGCTCAATGCAGCAGTTTCTGTCAGAGTTTGTCTGTGAGCTGTCCTGTGAGCTGCAAAGCAGTGGGGATTTTGGCCGAGTCTGTGAACAAACCTGAGCTGGCTGCCTTCAAAACAGAGCCCACCCTTCTTCAAATGGCTGCTGAGCTCTCTGGGAGCTATTCAAGCTGCTCTTCCTCACAGTGAAAGGCTGTGGCTGCTTCCCAAGCGCTCTGCCATCCAGCAGAGACTGTTGACCACTTTCTGCTACTGGGAATCAATTGAATGGGCTCAGAAATAAACTTTCATGGTGAGATCAGATCTCATCCCTTTTTTCCACCCGCTGGCACAGGCTTCTGTAATTGTTTGCATTGTGACAGCACCTGGGGGTCCCAGACAAGGACCCCCTTGTGTGAGGCTGTGAAGGGGAATAAAGAAATGAGCCCTGGCCCCGAGTGCTCACAGCACTGGAGAGTCTGACACAAGTAGGTCAGCACAAAGAGGGTGGGATGAGGGGGCTTCACAGGAATGCTGAGCCACTTTGCTGTAGTGCAAGTATTTGGGTTAGTGACCTGAATGTGTAATGAGCTGGGGAGAGGGTGTTTAATATGTAAAGCTGTCTTGACTGACTAGTGTGGGGTTAAACTGTCTCCACAGCATACGAGGGAGAGGATGAAGCCTGGCAGAAGAACTGCATTGTTCACACCTCACCCTGGAGTCCCTGCTCAAAGACCTGTGGGCTGGGCATCTCCACCAGGATTTCCAATGACAATGACCAGTGCCGGCTGCTGAAGGAAAGCCGCCTGTGCAACATGCGGCCCTGTGAGGTCGATATAATCCAGCACATCAAGGTGGGGACTGTTTCTTTATGTGCCCCTTCAACTTTTGTGGTGCAGCACTCAGGCCTCAGAGGGCTGCACTTCTGCATGGACTTACTGCCCATGAGTTCCATGAGCTGGGCAGAGTTCCAAAATGTGTTGTCCCTGTGCTTCCACATGCTGGTATGAAAACCTTGCCCCGAGAGCTTCAGCTCCAGTGAAAAAGTCCTTGCAAAGAAAGACAAGCCAAGACTGCTGTGTTTGATGCTGGCTGGACAGACCTGTACTCAGCTAATGAAAAAGCAACACTGCATGTCTGGTCATAGTTGTGAACTCCATTTTGCAAGTATACTACTTGCATCTTTTGGATTCATATTTCTAAACATGAAAATCCATCACAGACTCTAGGGCTTCCTGACAGCTTCAAAACCCGTTAAATACAGGAAGCATAGAATAGAATCATAGAAAAGCTGGAAAAGACACGTGAGATCATCAAGTCCAACCTTTGACAAAATACCACCATGCCCACTAGACCACATTTCAAAGTGCTATGTCTGCTTGTTTTTTGAACACTAACAGAGATGGTGACTTCCCTGGGCAGCCTGTTCAAATGCTTAACTACTCATTCAGCTGAGAACTTCTTCCTAATATCCAACCTGAATCTCCCATGGCACAATCTGAAGCCATTTCTCCTTGTCCTATCCCTATTTACCTGGGAGAAGAGGCCAATCCTGACTTTGCCACAACCTCCTTTCAGGTGGTTGTAGAGAGCAAGGTGGGTTTTATGTCCTACCTATGTCAGCATTTAATATTAACCTCTCTCTTTTTATTTTCTTCTTTGATTTAGCCTGGGAAGAAGTGCTTGGCTGTCTACAGGGCCAATGAACCCACGAACTACACCATCTCAGGATGTGTGAGCAAAAGTCCATATAGACCCAAATATTGTGGTGTCTGCAAAGACAACAGGTGCTGCACACCCTACAAGTCCAAGACTATTGAAGTGAGGTTCCAGTGCCCAGATGGAACTGAGTTTTCTTGGAAAATCATGTGGATCAATGCTTGTTTTTGCAACCTGAACTGCAGGAACCCCAATGACATCTTTGCCGACTTGGCTCATTACCATGATTACTCTGAAATTGCTAATTAAATTGGCTATATGCTTGAATTGACCCATTGCTCTGATTTTACAGAGGTATTAAAATAAAAGGTGAATCTTCATCCACTGCCAATGTACAATTTGTGTTTTTTTCCTGAGTTAGAATGTTAAATTTCCTTGTTTTGCCACACTGTTTTTGAAGAGGCCTTGAACAAGAAAGATTTTTAACTTCAATAGATCTTCATCCATTAATGGCAGCCAGGAATTCCTTCATGCGCAGATTCTGGAACTTACATGACAGTTCTCTTGGCGCTGCCATTTATTAGGCCAGCAGTTTAATTACCCAAATGAAAGAATAGCGCTCTAATATGACAAAAAAATATGCTTGTCAGTAGCTTAGACAGGAGATTCAGACATCCTTACTGTCATTTCTTGAACAATGTTGTCTAAGCTGGAAAATTGACATATATGCTATATTTTCATCATTAGATATCAGGATTTGAGGATCTGACCATTGGGATTAAAGTCTAGTATCTGTTACACTGAGATCAGTCCTAGAACTGCCCCTCTGTCATTCTCAGTCAGATCCTACTTTGTGATGAACTCCATGGGAAAAGCCCAGGGAGAAGAATGTTTCTCCCAAAATCTCTGTGTGATGACTCTGTCTCTCACTGCAATAGGCTGGGTCCAAGAACTGCTGTGTCCTGTTCTCCTTGGGGATCACCTCAGTCTCTTGTGCCAGGGACATATTCAAAGTTCTCTACCTTCTCTGATCTTGAACAGCCTGAATGCTCTGAATCCAAAACAGCCAACCCAGAGCTCATATTTTCAGGATAGATCCTCTATCCAGGGGTTATTTATTGCTCCTTGGCTGGTTTTGCAGACATGAAGGATGCAATGTAGAGAGCCAGATGAGAGATAAAGGACAAGACCTCATGCATCCATTTATTCACATAGAAATTGTGTGGTCTGTCTAGAGACACCCCCTCCTCCTTCCCATGGTGTTATCAGCATACAGGTCACAGTTCCCACTGCCACCTTATCAGTGACGCAAATCATTGTTTTACATGGTACAGAGAAGGAGGCAGGTGCTAAGTGAGAAAACAGTGTTAAGCTTCCCATCAGCTCTGTGAATGTGTGTGTGAAGGAGAGAAAATCCCTGGCATAGCTTCTGGTGCTGTGGTTCCGACTAGGCTGCTGCTTAGAGTAAACATCAATGTAAACATTTTCTGCAGAAGTGGTTTCACATGTCAGCTAAGAGAAAAAAAAACACCTGTCATTATGTTTCCAAGCAATATCTATATCATCACTGAACGGTGCTGGAGCCAGGTTTTTTTCTCCAATAAATTGCTAGGACAGCACCCATGCCCCTTGGCACATTTGCTATTACTTCACTTGGGAGAGCAGAAATATGTTTCTGCATGGAGAACTTTAGTATCTGCTTCCAGAATCCCTGGTGGCTCAGTAGAACTGAGTGACACATGATCTGGAGATTGGACCAGTACCGGGCTGAACTTGGGATGATACAAGTGTTTTAAATTACTCACATATTTTGCTTTAGTTTCAGTTGGCAAGTTGTCTCTCTTTGTCTTGATAACCCAGCGGAAGCTAGATTAGTTTCTGGGAGATATAAATCTTTTTGGCTATGATGAATTAAAAATTCTTGCGACTGGGCTGAAAATAATACCATCTCTATGTAAAAAGAATTAGGAAAAATGCTGTATATCTTCAAAAGCTGTTAACTCCAATAGCATATTAGTTTGTATAGAAGATTTTTGCCTTCACATTTCTCATAGAGCTAGGTCATTCCTCTATTCAAAGCCTTTAGTATTTCTTTCTTTAAGCTTCCATGAAATTCTCAGAGGCAGAAAAGAAGGGTGATCCTTGCCTGTATGTTTCAATGTTCTTTCCACTTTTTTCCTCTGGTGATAAGGAACCTGTGGTCATGAGCATTTTGTAAGATTTAGCCTTGGCCTGGATGATGTAACAGCAGAGGTCATGCCTGACCTATTCTCCTCCACTCAAAGATCTCAGCACTTGCGAGACCGAGAATGTTACATTTTAAACTCCATCCCTTGGTTAAAAAATTCCATGAGGCCCTACAATGAAGAGGTCTTGCCTAAGAAGTTGGCAATGTTTTCTAAAAGGGAAAATGGTTTTAATTGAGACATGTTATAGAGAGGCCATACTTGGCCTCTCTTTCAATCAGATCCCTCAAATACGGCTTGGACTCCTGTGTTCTAGTTCTTGCTCATCTTAAAATGCCATATTTATGTTTGTGTGTATATACATACACAGACACACACACACATATATATACATACATATATATGCGTGTATATACATATATACACATTTATATTTATATGGATCTATAAAATATTATGTGTATGCATTTATATAATGTTTTACATGATATTATATGTAAACCCATATAGAAACATGCCTCTGTATATATTTAGATATATATAGTCCTATGGTACAGTCTGGGGTGGGTAAAAATGGGTGCATGTATAATGCGTGTTTTTATGTACAATCAGTCTTTCTCTGTTGTACATGTGAAACAAAACCAGGATCAGATCATGTACAAAGAGCTGTGTCCCTCAATAGGCTTGCTTTGCTTTGCAATTAGCTAATGCTGTAACCACCTCAATCAAATGCTGCAATGGCTGTAACACATGGCTTTCACTGCAAGATAAAAGAAGCTATTGAAAGCTAATGTATAACCAGCAGCTCCAGTGTGTGTCAGTTTTTAGTGAAGTGAATGCCTGAAAACCACAGATCTTGCCCAATGCACCCAAGATGTTTCTGTTTCTAGCCTGGTTTCCTAAGGAAGCAAAGCATATGCAACCTTACTGTCCATTTGTTTGTAGGTCCCTTTGTGGGAAATGCCAAACAAATGAGGCAGAACTGTGAAGATCTCAGAAGCATTGCAATTTCTCCAATTAAAAATGAACTCAAAGAGCAGGACAGGGAAGAAGCCCCCCTCATTGTCCCTGTCAAGCCCATGCACATCTGCGAGGCAGCCAACATGTCCAACACATCAGCAGTGTGGCTGAAACACCTCAGCAGCTCTGTAAAGGGATTTTGAACAGATACACCAGGTGGAAACCAGCAGCCATGGAGGAGACACAGCTGAAGGAATCACAGATGGAAAACAGTGGTTATTGAACTGCCATAAGTAGTGGGGACATTTGACACAAATCTGCTTTTACAACTGTTTGCGTGGTGACTCTGAAAGGTGGAGTGCATCAGTTGTAGCCAGTGAACTTGACCTGCAGTTTGTGGTGCATTAGAGATCCTTTGTTTTAATAGATGTTTACAAGCAGATTGGCCCTAGGACTAAGGCAACAGACCAGCCTTTAGATTCAGTTTCTTGTCTCCATCTGTGCTTGGGCAAAGCCTATATGTTTATTATAAAGTGCTTTTGTGGTTACTGTCTAAATACATTCAGGATCCTGATCCTCAAAGGCTTTCCTGGATCCAGCCCTTTGCTTCACTTTTCCTCAGTATTTCAGAGCCAGAACAAGACCCTACTGTTCATTGCCTCTGTTGAGAGTGAAAACTCCTCCAGCAGGAACTGATGCTCACTGTACTTTTGTACAATGGGCCCAGGTCTCTGCTGGGACCTGAAAGTGATAACATAACCCAAGAAAGTAACAGTAATAGCATTTGGGAGATACCAGGTTCAGAGCTGGTGCTGGAATCTTCTGCTGCAGCAGTCCAGGGAAAGGCTTGAGAAAGGATGGGAGTGACAACTTTGCAGATTGAGACAGTATGACACACATCCTACTCGCAGCAATCATCCTGTTGGTCTTGTAGGCTGGGACAAGGATGGATAGTGGGATTTTGAGGGTCTGCTCATGGTGGTATGAACAGCAAGACTCCAGCTAGCTCCAGTGACCATAGCCATTAGCCTCCTGTAGGAACTTCATTAGAGTCAGTACAGTAGCTCAGGCTGCCTTGTTTGGGAATGCCAGATAACAGGTTATCCACTTACTGAATAAGCAGGCATGAAATTTATTAAAATGCCTTTTCATGGAATATTGGCTGGAATTTAAGGCACCATTTCAGTGCACATGCAACTGGAAATGGTGTAGTGCAGTTGCCATATTTTTGATGCGCTCACTAGGGTTGTGCTGTGTATATGTAATACATACACATTGTGAAACCCCACAAAATTCAGAAACACTGTGTCATCTTGTAAATAAAACCCTGATTTTTTTAAATTCCATTTTTTGCGGTTTTTTTTGGAGGAGTTTTAAAAGAAACAGTTTATTAAACTGATAGAGAGGACTCTGACTATCTAGAGGCATGTATCCATACACATGCCTTCTCAAATTGTGACTTTCCAGTTTTGACAGTTCTAGAGAGTTATACCTGTAAGCTTCATATACTAAAATATATGAAAAATTAATGGGAAAACCAGATTGGCTTGACAGTGTCAGCCTGAGTTATTTCAGCTATATAACACATTACCTGTTCATAGAGCATCATGGTAAGGCTTTTTTAGGTGGCATGTTGCTGCTATGGTTTAAAGACATTAAATAACCTCGTAAGTTGTAAATAGTTAATGAATTATGACTGACACCTCATTTAGAAGCTTAGGAAAGAAAATGAAGGTGAAATATGTCTGCCACTTGCAGTTCTTTTCCAGTATCCTTGCCTGGCCAGTGTCCAAGCGTGCATTTGTAATCTGTGACAAAGCCCTGAACTGGAGGACACATAAAAATGGTGAGCCAGTAATATTGTAATAAAAGATGATGTTGGAAGGATTTCCTTCAATGTGAAAATTTTGGTGGCTTGGGAAAGTCAGGTATTCCCCAACTCACATGTCCTTGTTCATTGGTCTGTTTCTGGCTCTACATTTGTGGCTTGTTTTTTTTTCCTTACTGGACTTGGGGAAGACTTAAAGAGTCTGAGCAAAGTGAAGTGTGTTCTCAACCTGCCTAAGCAAGGCTTTGTTAGCAGCTCTCTTGAGAGGCTGCAGGAGTAACCTGTTTGCAGCACCCATACATACCAACATTGTTCAAACAAGGTCATTAAAGACATGGGGGGAAAGCATTTAAATTAAAGAATCATTACCCCATATCCCTTCATTTACATAATCCTCAGTAAGGATTTACCTTTAATTCCAGAAAAATATACTTGTAGAGTTTTCCCACAAATCAAGTTTGCCTTCCAGCCTGAAGCAGGTTACTTGCCTTGCTAGGAACTTAAACTCTGTGAGTGGCCTCATGACCTAAAGAGTATTGGGCTTGCTTACAGTTCACAGGATTTTGGCTCAGAAAGCACCTTCTCCCCAGCCTTCTCTTCAGCGTGCCTTTTGGTTGGTTGGTTGGTTGATTATTGGGGTTTGTTTTTTTTTTGCTTGTCTGTTTGTTGGAAAAGGCAGTCATCGGGATTTTTAAGCACTTCCCAGCCAACTGTGCCTCTGGCAATAGCTTTTAGCAAAGGTACCCCATTTCTCTGCTGCCTCTACAAGCACCAGAAGTCCCATCTTGTCTCTGTGTCCTGTGCTTGCCCAGGTGGCAGCTGCCAAGTGCATGATCTTTCATGAAGGGCTTCATGACTGTTTTCATTAGACTGGGAAAACCATCATCTCCTGAGCACTTTGCACTTTCCAGATGAAGTGCTGACCCTGTGCTAGGTTCTACTTCTGTAGGATCTCCCCTGCCCCAAACCTCCATGAGGGGCTGGGAGGGAATCACCACAGGATCCACATTTAATATTGGCAGCTGTTGGTAAAGAACTAAGATTTTTTTTTTATTTGGCCACTGGTTCTCATTAGAAATAAAAACATGTTGCTATCAGTCAGTAAATGACAATTTCTAGCTGGAGAGATATAAATGTGGATCTGAAGTCCAGCAAGGGGTGGTCTGACAGTGTTCATCTCTCTGCTGTGAGAGGGGGTGGGTGGCACCTTTGCAGAACATTGGCTTGTCAAACCCTACAAGCAGGTTGGCTATTCCCTGTGCTCATGTAGGTTTTTCTGGGAGCTGCCCCAGCCCTCTCCCAGTGCTACTGCCCAGCAAACAGCTCTTCCCTCCCCAGCCCCCTCTGTGCACTGACTTTGACCTGAATACCATAATCCACTCCAGCCATAAGCAATTGCAGGGAGCAGCAGGTCACCCAAGGATGCTTTTTCCAGCTCTGCTGCAGATCACAGCTCACTGTATGCTGCTGCTTGGGAAGTAAGACTACCTGCTATCCCCTTTCCCAACCCTTGGATTCTTCCAGACGTGCCTAGTGAAGTCTGCATCCAGTGCATGATGTACATTCCATAGCCACCACTGCAAAAATATGTGGGCTACATGGAATGCTGGACTGCTTCTTTAATGATGCCCATATAACAACTCTTCTCCAGCCCCCAGGAGTGCTGGTTTGTGAATGATCCCCACGCTGAGTTGCAGGGAACAGACACTGAACTGTCTGGCAGTTGGAATCAAAAGCCTTTTTTCCTTTTTTTTTCTCCCCTAACGCTGGTCAGCAGCTGTGTTGTTTATAAAATGAATGGAGCCCTTAATGAAGCAATAGATAGAAACAGTGAGAGGCTGTTTCAAAGGGCTGAGGGGGAAGGGTTGAGCTCTTAAAATACCCTGACATCCTTTCTCTCAGTTATTTAAACATTAAGCATAGCAATGATCAGCTACCAACATAAAGCCTATATTTGGCTCAGTGGAAATGCTAAATCCACACATCAAAACAGCTGTTCACATAGACAGACAAGGAGAGGTTTTCTGTTCCAGTGAACACAAAATAGTGCAAAATAAAATTTAAAAAAAAAAAAAAGGAAAAGCAAGCAGACAGCATGTGGGAAAGGGGAGGGCCAAGCTGCAGTAACACTGCTCAATGCGCTGAATGGGTGGATGCAACAGACCCCATTACCAGCATGTTAAGGACTGCAGCAGATACTGTGCCCAAGATACAGAAACGCATATGAAGAGGATTCCAGCACTGGAGAGAAAAAATAAGCAGCCTTGCTACAAACAGTTTTCACTCCAGCTCAGTCCATCACTTGCAACACATGACATCAATCATAAACCTTGAAAACACATCTGGGTTAAGGTTTCCAGCTGTTCAATCTGTAGAGAGTTTTAAAGAGGAAAGCAGCATCCTTCAGCACAAAAGTCCTGCTGCTATGACATCGTATTGGCACATCCTCTCCCACTCCTTCTCCCTTCCCACTCCCTCTCTGCAAGGACAAGAGAAGGGAAATATATCTTGAAATTCAGACAGATTTTTGTACAGTAGATGCTGAGGCCCAAGCAGAGGTGGAAAGAACACAGATTTCAGCAATGACATCCTTTCTGTTAGTAGTTTTGAAGAGCACCACTGCAGTAGAGATTTGGTATTTATATTAATGCAATCAGGAAGTCTCATGATCCCTGAGACCCCCTTCTGTTCTCTTCCACCCTTTATAATCCCAAAAGCACTGTGAGAGGTGAACTGGTTATTTTCTGGAAACTCCTATTATAAAACCTGAATTTTCTCTATGCCACAGGAGTTCCTTGTCCACTGGTTGCCATTTATACTTGGGAGAAAAAAATGGAACCTCAGCTCACCTTTCTTGGTTTAGCAACACTACATGATTCAGGCTAATTCAGCCTCCAAGAGTAAGGCAGAAATCAGCTTTTGCAAGCTCTGAGAAAGGTTTTTATAAAAACATTCTAATAAATCTGAAAGCCACTTGCATCTCTTTAGTTACAGCACAAGTCAAAGATGTCAAGAGACCAGTATTGCAGGGAAAGAGGAGTCATAACTCCTTCAAAAAGGTGAGATATTAGTCCTCTGTGCTGCCCTCCAGCTTTTCTCTGCAGGCACACACTGTTCTTTGCCAAATGAATACTCTTGCAAAGCTCACATTTATAGTGGCACTAGCAACTCCTGATTGCTCAGAAGTGCTCACAGATCCTTTTGTGCTGCAAGAAGGCTTGGATACCTTCCTCTCCATAAAACCAAAATAAACTGTTTGGGCTTGACAGGCACACCATGGTGTCCTTGTGGAAGGAATGATTAGCCATTCCCAGAAAAGCTCAGCAAAGAACATAACTTTGCCCTTCTTTTGTAAGATGACCTGGCATAGGTTCCTCCTGTTTTCACTGGCACTGGCTGTGGTTAACCAAATCGAACCCTTTGCTGGTATCAGTCCAATCATGACTGCTGAATCAGCAGATCTAGCAGAGCCCTGGCTCAGACATGTCAAATATTTGCTTTTGCTTCTTCCTATCACAGGATTTTTTTGAGATACAGGAGGAATGAACAGACCGAAATAATTCCAGCAAAGTCATAGAGGTGCCTGTCCCTGAAAATGCCAGTATGTTAAGTAAGTCACTAGGCTAATCTTTACTCTTCTGAAGTAAAGATTCTTGCAACAGGTTCAAAAAGAAATGCCTTTAGAAACCCAAAGTGGCATCTGTAATTTCAGTCAAGAGGCCTGCATACCTCTAGATATTCATGAGGAACATGTTGTATCAAAGGATTTAAAGATCAGATTGGAATCAGAAAGGATACAATGAGCATGGCACCAGCTCCAGGGATGAAGTCAGTGTACAGGTCACAGATCTGCACACTAGACAGTACTATATCCAGGGAGACAAAGAAAACTTCAAACAACAAGTAGTACTCTATATCACAGCTCAATATTTTGCTGTATTTCTTAGAGCAAAATTATCCTTTAGTACTCATATAGACAACAAAAATGCTCAAGTGTGTGGTATTTTCTTAGTTGAAATAGTGGGCTGGAGTGGGAGTCAAAAAAGTGAGCACAAAATTAGTCAATGGCAGAAGTAAGGGAAAAAAGATTTCATTGATACAGCAGGATGAAAAGAATATGCTTGGACAAAGATTACTGTACTCCTGGTAAAACATGAAGACACCAGACACTGCAAAGTTACAAATTTATTTGTTTTGAAATAAATACAAATACTTCATTAAGAAACTTTTCTTGATAGACTTTACACAATAGCTTTATTCTTTCTGGAAAATGTCTGTTCTTCCCACAAACTGTTATGGATATTCTACACAAGAGCTGAAGTTAGTCAATATAAAGTAACCTAGATGGTGTTCTCCTGAACAAGCAATCCCAAAGTATTATTTCCTATTTAGCTGCTCTGCCTTTGAGCTTTTTATTTTTGTGAGGACTGCAGTTCAGCAGGTATGCACTGGAGCTCAGGAAATCCTGTCCTGCTATCTATGGAAGGAAAAATTTAAGAACACCCAACTGTGAAAATCTGACTGGCAGAAAGGTATCAAGCCACTAGCTTCAAAGAAAGCAACCCAAGGTATCAGGAGGGTGCCTGAAGATGTAGAACCAGTAGATCATGACATTTACAAAGTCACTTGACACTGTATTTCAGAGATACAGTATTGCTGCTCCACCACTTCGTGCAATACACTTCTCAGCACCAGTGAGATCCCATCAGTTTCAAATCTAGTAATTAGTGGCAGTTGAACATACAGTATCTAATTACATGTCATCCCAGTTATTCATCTCTCCTGACAAAGAACAGCTGGATCTGGCTTCACATACAGAATTCCAAATTTATCACAATTGTGCTGGACACAAAAAAACCTTGAGCTGCAAAGATAAGAAGCTTTCTGAAGGAAAATTCAAGCTGTTCCTGCTTTGCTGGCATGTATGCTACCTGTTACAACTATACCAAGTTCTGCAGTATGGTAAACCCTTTGGCCCAGGTTCCCAACCACAAAATCCTACCTTGTTCATCAAATTTAAATCCTGTCCTCTTTTGGCTAAGCAGGTTTTATGGTCTAGGAGGGGCTAAGGAAAGGAAGAATGAAACTAAATCTCAAAGTGAAATAAAAAAAGCTTAAAGTTTTAGTTTGTCTCAAAGTCACATTAAAATTGCCTATTTTAGTAGTATATTTATTGTACATAGGAAAACAGGCTTGAATACTAATGAATTAGAAGGCCTATAAATGCACGATACATTAATTTTTCTATCATTGAAGACAAGCTATATACAATGAATTCAACTCCAGCTTCAACGTGAGGCCATAACACATTTGTTTCATTTCCTTTCATAAAAGTAATCCATAATATATTTCTCCCCCTCTTTGAAACTCATCTCAAATTATGCCAGTTTGCTTCAAGATAATAAGAGATAAAGGGGCCTGTAACAGCTTTGATTTTAAAGGAGGGTATTGAGCAATTCTGGTTTGACTCTGAAGTGTTTACAACCACATCAGCTTTTGGCAAGTATCCTTTAGAATTTGGCATCCACTGAAGGAGGGCACAATAGCAGCAGCTGTCTGAGATACAAGAATAATGATAGAGCAAATGAGATGCTTCTTTTCTTTGGTCCCTGTCAGACCCTGGTGAACAGAGTTCATCCTACAGAATAGCTTGAGATTAATACCAGTTATGTTTTTGTGATACACAGGGGGCATCTATTACTTTTTCCACACTGTGACCAGTTTAAACCTCCCACAGCCATCTAACAGGACACTTCCATGGACTTGGGACTTGATTGTTCAGCATTGCTTGCCGAGTTCGGTGTCAGCTCGATGCGTGTGTCTGTGTGGGAGCGGTTCCTGGAACCATCCCCAGTGTGGGATCGGCTCCTTGTTCCCTCCCCAGTGTGAGACCGGCTCCTCGTGCCTTCCCCGGTGTGAGACCGGCTCCTCTGTCCTTCCAAAGAGGTTACACTGGAACCAGAAGCGGTGCGGGACCTCATCAGCCTGGTCATGCTAGCAGAGGGCACTGGAAGAAGAGTATTTCATTAATTCCTTCCTTCGTGGTCTTGGAAGATGACCCTTGCCTTCCTCTCCAAACTTGTCCACCCCTGGAGAAGCCTTCAAAGTTGAATATCTACTTTTCATGGTAGCTTCACATGCAGAAGTACCTCCACTGCTCCAGGCATACAGTTAAGGAGCCCCAATTACTCAGGCAAAACTAGTGGTCAGGGCTAAGGGAGTCAAGGCAGTTTTATGGCACATTTCTGTGGCTGCAAGAATACAGAGATAAACTAAAGAGACTCCATCAGACTTCCTGTTATTTTCATATGTTTAACCTTTGCTGGCAGCCCAGGATAGCAATGCATCTGCATAAGCATCTGTCAGAAGCAGATATGTGAAAAACAAACAGCTACAACTCAAAGTCTCTGAACTCACGAGGTTTTAAATGTTGCATGCGGTATATGAACCACATCCTGTGATGCCACAAGGGGACACTATTACAAATATCCACCTTAAAAATATAAAGTAAAACAGGTATTCGTGGGTGCAAGCTGTTCAAAAAGCTCTTTACTATTTAATAGCTTCATTTGGACTGAAAACCCTATGCCTAGATACCACAGGTGGGTTTTGTTGCCCCTTGCAAATGCATAACAAACCTGGAAAAGATCACACATCTGGGATCAGAGACTCTCTGGGTGCTTAGATGCCCAGTTAATTCTGGTAGCCCAATCAGCCATTCAATAAAACCAATACTTACTGTATCCCATTCCCTGAACAAAGTATTTGAAAGCTTCTGCAAGCTTGGCAGGCTGGAAAAGAGAGAGTGTGTTATTGTAGGCAGCGCTCAGTATATTAATTACATTACTATGTTATACATGTCACAGATGCCCTATCTTAACAGGGATCTCAAATATTCTCTGGTTTCTAAAGACCCTCTGAAAACTTCATTTATGAGAAAAATCCACTATTTCCCTCTCTAGTATGCTCTCCTGCCCCATTATTTTACAAAATAGGCACGTGGATTTGGAAATGAGATTTCCAGAGAAGTGATGACAAGTTTGGGTCTAACTTTGCTTGTACAGTTACTGAAGCAGGTAAGCCAAAGAAAAACAACTGGCCTCACAAAACAGACAAGGCAGTTCATACAGGGCCAGTAACTGAGCAATTACTAATCAGTAGAGAAAAAATTCACAATTACAAACTCTGGTTTTCCTTAAGTTCACAAAAACCACATTATATTGCTTAGAAATATGTTTAGACATTAGATCACATTCCAAAGCTGATTTACAGGTCAACTCTTTTAGTGAGGCAACATAAGAACAGAGGTAAATTTTAACTTTCCCAGTCTGGCTTTATTAGCAATTTAGAATGTATGCCAAAATATATTTCAGAAACTCCAGTTCATTCTCAGTCAAGCGGAGTCAGTGTATGCAAGAACATAATGTTGTTATTTCCTGATCTATACTATAAATAGTCCAAATAAGAATGTTTATAAAATCTGAATGCTCAAGCCTTAATCCATGTCAGTTTAGTAAATAGCCATAAAATAATACCTCTGCATTCCCACCTCAGATCTTTACTTAAGACTTCATTAGTGAAAATAATACCCCCTCCTAATCATAGTTTTGCACTTCATTGCTCTTTTAAGAAAAAAAAAGCTCAGATGACCAATTGATATCACCATTCATGAAAGCATAATCATCCTTTTGGCTGACATTTGGGAACAGCAAGTACCCTACAGGAAAACACCCATTTGTTGCAGTCTGACACACTGCAGAACAGGATTAGTAGGATTTCCGCCAGCTAAATCCTACCTGGGAAACTTGGGGGAGCCCACCACAGTCAGCCATCTGAAATGGGATGAGAACAGCCAGTTAGTGCAATGCCAGAGGAACTCATTTATGCTCAGGATATATTAAAATTACCTTTTTAGCTATCTGGCAGAAAAACATTTCCTTTTGTTGTGTGAATAACATACATGTGGATAAATGCATCAAAGCAATCTGTTAAAAGTTTATAAAAGCTATGACTGCACCTCAGAGTGTCTTGACCATCGGGCAAAGCATCAGCTGGAGCTACAAATGCTTTTTACTAGGCAGCGATTACGAGTTTCTTAGAAACCAGGCTATTAGTCTTGGTTACAAGTTCAGCTCTGAACTGCAATAACATGACTCTGTATTGACTTGGATGACAAACAGGGGAGAGAAAAACACCTAAAGCTTAGAAGTGAGAGGGAAAAACAATTTGCTGAGATTGCGGATGGCAAGCATCAGCCTGACTTGCCAAGGGAAGCAGGGAAAGCCAAATGAGAAAAGTTATCTTGAGTGCATACAATATTTTTGGAGCACTTCATTTTTCCTGCCACTCCACCCCTCAAAGTCAACCCAACAAAAACAGTCCTGTTCCAAGGAATACCACAAGCTCAAAACAGTGGAGTTGTAAATTACAGGAAATCCCAAATCCTATCTAGGATTAGTTAGCAGCAAAACAGGCCTGCAGTGGGAACTGGCATCAGCCCTATCCCTGGGCTGAGCAAAAGCTGGACACTGATACAGGGTCTGAGATAGTGTCAGAACCTTTCTTAGGTTATGTGCCATGTCCACATGATAGGGCAGCAGTGTAACTCCTCAATGTTAGAAGGAAAAAACATTAAAAAAAAATCATTTATTATAATTTCAACTGACCAGTTCAATAAAAGAGAGATGCAGTAGAAGCTCACAGCAGAAGCACGACCAAACTTGTTTCACTGTTTGCATGCTATTACTTCATCAGTAACAAGCTGAAGACTGCACCCATACTCTGAATGCCAAGTACCAGCCAAAGCCTTTCCACAATGTTATGTTGTTTGGAAGTGCATTTTACGAACTTTCTGAAAGTAAGATATCCTGGATTGTACCCTCATAAAAGGCAGGATGAGCAAATTGTGGCTGATATATTAGCTGTCAATCCATTTAAAACAACTGCCAAGGGACAGGCAAGCAGAGAAACAGAATGAGCTGGTTTGCACTTCCACTGTGCTCATGGCTTTTTTCAAACATTTCAAAATACCTCAAGACCACCTTTACCAGCTCTAGTCAAATTCTTTATGGGTATGTGAAATACAAAGCATTTCAAGTCTTGTCCCCAGTGTTTTAAAATGGAGAAGATGAGAGATTCTCTGCTGTTAACTCTGACACAGAGCCCCTAATCTCATATATCCTACTAAAACACTCTTACCCTGAAGGAACTCCTTTTCACATCAGAACTGGATTCTCACCATTATCTGTACTGCAGCACATCACTCTGATTCTGCTTTTTTAGTTAATCCAACTGGTTTTACATGAGAGGAATGTTTATTTTGAAAAATCAGTTTTTGTTATTACCTTCAGAAGTGTGGTCCTTGTTGGGTCCAGCTTTGAGTTGCATTCAACCTACATAAAAGAATAGCAGCATAAGGCATTGTACACAAGATTTTAATTACAAGCTGTTGGATAAAACCAGATTAAACATCCTGTTTTCTGTCCTAATACACAGTAAAGCAAGTATCTTATACTTCCGCATGGAGACTGTGTATACATATATGCATCTTTAAACTTAACTTTAAACCCAAGCAAGTTCACATGTCTGACTGCTTTTTTTCCCCATGTACAAACCCATGAGTTAGGAATTGGAGATTTTTTTTTCCATCTGTCTCTGGGACTCCAGTGGCAACAAGTGTTGTTTATCTTGTGATTTGGGGTCATCTGGTAGCATCCCAAGTGGTGAGCAGCCATGTGGCCTCAGGCCAGCAGACTGGGCATGCCCATTAAGACACAACATTTGAAGTCATCCAGTCATCTGGGGCGAGTTATAATGGTCAAAAAGCAGCTCTTTGCTTCCATAGTGATCCGGGGCACAGCTCCAGCACCACACAACAAGTTAAAATACCAGCAGCAGATTCCTCTCTGAAGGAAAATATTTGCGGTTCACTGGAACTGCTGTGGTGATTGTTCCTAATGTGGTAGCTATTAAATAATGGTGCACAGACAGAGGGGACAAACAGCAAGGGATTAATGGCAGCTCTCCTGCGGTCTGGGAGAGGAGAGCCAGCTGGGCTGGATTGATAGCCAGTGAGGCTGCTCTGTGGCAGCAACCCTGCTGGCCTTGTGGGGCTGTTTGGCTCACCCACCCATCACCCAGCAGGGTGGCAAAGATGTCTTGAGGTACCCACCACTGCATCCACTGCCGGGGAGCTGTCTCCAACCACCAGGAGGACAGGACACCTGCAGAGAAGAAAACAGAACTGGTGTTATCTCTGATCCAGCCCAGACTTGCACCAAGCTGCATTTTGTGTTGCTGGAAAGATGAGACAGTTAAGTGCGTGAAAATGATTTGGTTTGTATTCCAGACAGCTTAAACATACATCAAATCCACTGCGTTAGCTGTAGATCTATGGACATGTTCTCATTCCTTGCTTGAGAACCAGCCCTTTTCCCCACCTGGCAGCAAATAAGCCCTTGCCAGTGCTCTCATTCCTTGCTTCATAATAAATTGAATGTGGGCATCAGCACCAAAGTGTCACCCACACCACCAGGTCGCTGAGCTCCAACTTCTGGATCTGTCAATTCCAAAAAGATTGGCAGAGAAGCAGAGTCTCCTGTGTGTAACCATCAGCAGCTGAGCAGAGAAGAACTTGACAACTGTTATGTTGCACAACTTGCAGCATAAGTGAAAAGCTGTTAGCAGAACATCTGACAGTCATTCTCATACCTGCTCCATATCTTCCTGAATGTTTTTTTTTTTTTGGTTGGTTGTTTTTTTAAATGGTTTTGGGTTGGATTTTTTTTGGCTGTATAGGCACAGCTCAAGTGCATTCACAGCTATAGTTTTCATTAACTACAACACATTACTGCATGAGGCTAAGTACATCTACTTTTTAAGCACTTTGTAAGCCCAAGTTTGTACATGCACAGTGACAGGAACTACTTAACTTTCCATTTCAGCTAATATGCTTGTCAAGTCTGAAAAAAAGTCTTCCTAATGGCACTCCCTGACTTGCTGTAACCTCTTCTCTCCTACATGAAATTACAGTATCCTTTTCTAACACATAAGAGCATGCAACTACAGCTTTGCAATACATTTGCAATACATCCACTGATCACACCTCTTAGCTCATATAATGTACAAGTGAACTGGTAGGAAATAAAATACTTACTGAAGAGTGACAACGTTTACTCCAGGAACAGGGCGCTCAATCTCTAGGTCTCGCCGACTGAAAAAATTGAGAGGACAAAGGTTTTGGATACACAAAAGTTTTACAGATACGTATTCTTCTAGTTTAGAGAAAGCACAGACATGATAATTCAATCTGATACATGTTGCAACCTCCATTACTGATGTAGAACCATACTTAGACTGAAGGATCAATGCATTAGTTCAGTCCCAGGGTAACATCTTTCACCCCACAACTGCACAAGGTCCTTCTCCCATAAGCAAACCACCTGAGATCCCCAAAGGCATTTTCAAGAACTTTATACTGCGGGAACACATGTAATTTCACCACACAAGTAATACTGCCTCTAAAGAGCTGGACAGCTTCTTAAAACAGTTTCCAGTTAGAAATCAGGTAAATGTATTACCTGTTGTAAGAGTTGACAAAGAGATGAAGGTTGGTTTGATTCATATCATTAATAATATGCTGACGGTAAGTATGGATCAGGTCATGGTTGCTGTGAATCTCTTCCTAAAGTGGAGACAGAATCATTCAGAATAGGGGCTATTTTCTGAAAGGATCTGAAGACATGGCACAGAAGTTGCATATCAGACTCATATCTATACACCAGAGGTGCACCTTGAGGGAAGGGACAACTTTCAGCACCCAGAATTCATATTAGCTTCTGACTGCAGTACAATTTTCACTTTAAAACTCCAGCGTGTTGTAATGTCAAGATCTCACTATTGCAAAACATATAATTGTAGTGCAGATGGTTACAGTCAGACAAGTGTGAGGTTTTAAAAGATAAAAAAAGACTCAGGGTAAGAGGCCTAATAAATGTTTCAAGGATAAAGGAGATGTTGAAAGCTTACACACATATAATGTGGAACTCAATTTCACAACAGTAAATGACTAAGCTTCAAGGACTTCAATCAGTAACATTTTCAAACAGTTTGGTTCTAAAGTCTTTATAGATTAGTTCCTTGTTCTGCTGGAATGGAGTTTTCCATTGCACTTACTAATGTTTCAAGCATAGCACAGTAGCCTCAGACAACAGTACAGTACTTTCCATTAGGCTTGCACTGAAGAGTACCATTAGTACTAATAACCAGCTGTCAGAGCTACAAGTATATTATATAAAGATCTGCGGGGTAATTCAGCTCAGGACATGAGTCTATACAACCCTTATGTTTAAGTGCTGGCTGTCTAAATAGGGAGCTGCCCCTACTGGAGTTGCCACGACTGAGATGCACTAGAATCCTGAGGACACAGCAAGCCTCATGGCAGCATACCACCTCCAAAATACTGGGAATGCAAGTATGAAACACATCTTACAATTTAACTTTGTCCTTCATTGTTTAAGTGAAGGATTCTCCCCTCCTCCAATCCCAGGAGGTAAATACAGATGGACTGAATATATCAGAGGAACCTTTTGAACATCCTTACCTTTCCAAATAGATGAGAAATGACCATGTCTGGCAAAGCATTTGTCCAACCTGAAATCTGAACAGTAAGATTATCTGAGTATCTGCTACAAACAATGCTTGAACAATTGAAACCTTCCAATTATCCATAAATGGATGTGTCTCCACTGTCCCTATATGTACAATATCCTAGACTGATATTCTCCCCCTCAATCCAACTATAACACTATTAGGGGTTATGTTTAAATCACTCATGTCTTTTTTTGAATGCAGTTATTCAGGAAGCACACTACTAGTGGCATAAGTTTATACAGAATCACTCCCTGCAGGATCACCAAGCAAACCAGCCAGCTAGGTGTCACATAACCTCACTGCCAAATCTCCTCCCTAACAACTCACACTGACAACACAATGGAGCTGGTACCTTAAGCTCATGACCTGCAACATGTACTTTGGCTTTGAAAGGACAGAAGAACAAAGGGTACCTATTGTACTCCTAAGGTTAGCAATACTTGAGAGGTAGAGGCACCAATATGGAAGAATGTAATTACAACAAGACATTGGGTAAGATAATCAAAACAGATCAACTGCTACATTTCAACATAGACAAGTTACTACATTTTTTTAAAATAAGTTTGCATACCAGTTTATTTTGATAAGTTTTACCTGGGAATATATTTAGTAACTAAGCCTTCAAAGAATGTTATATCCTACCTCTGCAAGTTTGTCCTAGTACTAGTGTTGCCATTGCATTTAATATCATCCTAGATGCTTACAATAGGTTGACTCTGCCGTTAAAAGATAACACACCAATTTTTGTACTTGTTAATGTTTAGAGCAACTGCCATTCACTTAAATGTGACTCTGAATGATACAAAGTGCCTACCATCAGTTTACCCCGAAAACTGTTTTAACAGGTTAAATTTGAGCAACATGAAATACAACGTTTATACTTTTTTATACATATTGGTTCCAGGAAGATTTTTTGAAGCCAGTTTTTAGTGCCTGTTTTTCCACATTGCAATGTTTCCTACAGCTACAAAAGAATACAGTTGACAAGAGCTTCTTTACACGTGAACACTTCCACTTAAAATACTCCTTGTATGAACAATCTGTCCACAGTTCCTTTTCTGTGGACACAGAAAGCCTCTTCTGAGTCCTTTTGGCATCTAAGACTCACACAGATGATTGAAACGTGGAAGATGATGTTCTGAATATTTTTTTGTGCTCTAGTTCATATTTTGGACTGTTCTGGTAAACAAAGCCATGAAGAAAGAACTAAATGTTACACTACACTTGCAGTTTACTTGAAACATATTTCCAAAACTACCATGTTCAGATTAAACTCTGTTCCCCCCAACAGTTATTAGCTCTTAAGGACTGTCCATATCCAGTAGCTCCATTATGCTACATGTATCTATATTTGTTTTCTCAAAGTACTTATTTTTATCACTAGCCCTGTAGGAGGTATGTTTGCAAATGGGAGAATAAACCCCAGAGGAATTATTCTGGGATATTGTGTTCCTGCAGCCATGCCTTGGCACACAAGTTTGCCCAGCTCCTCATGTTCGAATGGCTTGGAGTAAGATTTATTTTACTAACTTAAAGATGTTTACCTTAGTTGCTGCCCAGTCCATCCAACCTTCAGCACAAGGATTTACATTAATGAGAACTAATCCCTCCACCATGTCTGCATGGTTTAACTGCAAAAGAAAAGATTCAAGATTCATCAGATTTCCTTTGCAAATTGACAGTCAGCAAAAAACTTAAATTAACAAATTATCTCCTGGGGACAAAAGTGGCAGGTCTAGTTTTATCTTGTGCTAAACAAGCATATGTATGGAAAAAAATTTTTCATTTAAGCAATTCAACTGAGCAGCTGGAGAACATTAAGATTTAACTTTTTCCTCCACCCTCAGTTTAAATAGAGAACTCCCATTATAAAAACCTGCTGCAAATTAACTGGGTAGAGCCCAGGCCTTAAAATGGAAAATCTAGGTCTTCTGGATTAGCTATCCCGCAGATTGTGGTATTTCACTTAAAAGCCTGACTGCTTACTTAAATGGGCATGGCAGATCAGGAATCCTCCAGGCACACTACGGGGACAATAATATGCAAGGGAAATCAGGTTTGAGGCTCTAGGGAAGCTCCACAAAAAACTTACAGCAAATCTGGTTAAGATGTAGGCACCAGCTCCGGTTCCCATTCCTATAATGGTCTTGAGCCTGCACAGCAATAAAACAGAAGAGACAAATGAGAAAGAGCACCAGAAACAAATTACATCAGTAGCCTTCCTCTTTCACATGCCTGCATGTATGTACAGAAGGGTGGGCTCACCTGAGGTAAACTGTGGACCCCCAGCAATGCCACTGGCCCCAGTAAGGTTTGCAGGGCACTGGTCCTTGTGCATTGCAGGGCAGCAGCTATTCTTACTTATCCTTAAGTAAATACACTGAGCAACTATAGCGTTGTTCTGATCCTGGGAGGAAATAGCCTCTGCCAGAAAAACTTATAAGGTACAGACCTGAAGCCTGCAGCCTAAAAACAAAGCTCCCTGCTCCCCAGGCTCCCCCTGCCCTCCACATTGCAGCCTTCCAAGTGGGACACTGTTTCCTCTCTAACAGGGGGCTGGCAAGGAAACACCTCCTGCTATCCAGCCACTGGGGTGATGAAGTTTAAGCTTCATAACCAAACAGGGCAGAGACAAACTAAATATTTCCATTAACTGAAACCGGGTTTAAAGCATCATCTTCAAGGACTTAGAAAATACATGGAAGGGAAGACTAGACAAAAATCACTCAAAAACAGGGTATTCAATGTTTTTAGGAAAATACCTAAGAATAGTTTTCATTCTCATTAGCAATATTAAATCAATACTTTTTAAATACACTTCAGTTTAATTGAATTTCAAAGTACTGACATTATTGTTAGCATTTTTTATCCCAGTGCAACAGAATTTACAACCTTGTGCCTTGCATCAGGCATTTCAGAAAACACATCTCTTAAGTGAGATAAACTGGTTCAAGGTACTGTAACAGCGGGTTACAACTGAACAATGTCTAAATTGGGGTGCTGGTCTGAAATTCCCACCATCAGTCTAGCCTGTCTCTTATCCAAGATTGCCTAACCCTAAATGCCAGGTTTTCTCCATTGAGTCTGAAAACCCCTTGGAGGTGTCTGCTTGCCCTCTTCACTGTGAAGGAGGAGCACCAGCTCCACAGAAAAGGAATATTTCTCAGCTACAGCTCCTGCTAGAGCTAAGGTTTAAGGGAGGACACATACATAAACTTGTTGCTTGCAGACAACTGAGGAACACTGCCACTAGATCTTTCAACACTGGCAACCTGGCATCTGCATTTGGTAATAGAAGAAGCTTAAGGAGGTCAAGCTGACCCCCTAAGACACCCAGGCCTCAGAAACAAAACAGTAAATGTCTTCAGATGCAACCACGTTTGTGTTTGGGTTTTTTTCTGCTAACCACACAGGAAAACGTGGGTTGCTACAGGGGCAAGAACAGATTGTCTGTGCCCTGCCCCTGTGAGGGCGATGCATAGAAAATACTGGAGGAAGCCCATAAATTAGGCATATGGGATTTCACTTGAAGTTGCTTCCTGTTTAAAAATAAACAGACATTTCAAAAAAGCCAAAGAATAAGCTCTCTCAAACCAAGGCAAGAGTAATCCATCTATAACAGAGGAATCAAAAACAGCCACAAGTTTAGTTCTAGCAAACAAAATGCCAGACAGCCACACCAAAGCAAATGCCTGCTCTGTCCCTCTTTCAGTGAACCACGTAGAGAGAAGAATGAAAAAAAAAATAAGATAAAAAATTATTCACTCACCCAAACTGTTTCAGGATTCCAGGAATCATTTCAGCCAGCTGATCCATAGAGGGATACACATACCTACAACAAGCATATATTTGTTGAATTACTACATGACATTCAGCAGTGTAGGCTGGCAAATTTAGAGACAGTCATCACTGGAGATTTGGCACCAAATGTGTTCATTACAAGATCATTGATTGCATGAGCAGAATTTAAAACCAGAGCAAGCACAAGTAAGTAATTTTGCAGAAACATGATCTATATGGTACTTTATGAGTTACAGGACAATAGATGTCGGTCCATTCAAGAGCAAAACAGACCACAATGAATCTTTTCCAAGAAAAGTTAACATTTAGAGCCTATGAAAGAGTTTGAGGATGAGAGGCAAGTTTCCAACCACATTCACCACAGTTGTACTTCTTGTCCACCACAAAAAAATTTCCCTGTGTTGCAGAATCACAGACTACAGCAACAAGATCTAGATATTTGGCAAACAACTTGCACACGTTTTTAGAGAAACACAAATTACCATAGGATAAATGAGAATAGCTTTCTCTTAATATTAATGGAGAAAATGAAGGCATAAGGGCTACAAAGCTGCTGAGGAAGCCAAATAAAAACAGCTGTTTGTTAATGCTCCTGGTCTTTGCAGAGCAGAATCAAAACCTTGGGGGAAGGAAACTGTGAGCAAAATCTCAACTGAGTAGCATGTAGGAAAAAAGTCTTTTATGACGAGGGTGGCAAAACACTGGAACAGGTTGTCCAGAGAGGTAGTGGATGACCCATCCCTGCAAACGGTGAAGGTCAGGTTGGACGGGGCTCTGAGAAATCTGATCTAGTTCAAGGTGACCCTGCTCATTGCGTGGGGGGTTGGACAATATGACCTGTCAATTTCCCTTTCAAACCAAACCATTCTATGATCCTATAACTTAATTTGAGCATTCTGGCCTCCCAGTTGGAAAGCAGGTAGAGACAATACAGCTTCTTATATTGCCAGTTTTATCAAGCACAGATCTTTACCAGTATAGATCATGATGCTTGCCCTTAGGCAGCTGACAACTCAGCAGTGTTAACACTTGTGCAGGCCATGAGGGTTAAGGCACTTAAAAGCTCATGATTTAAACAAATGCAAAGAAGGGGTGACTGAAATAGCTTTGTAGGCTGCTCTGATGGACAACTGGGCCACTGCAGCTAACAACTGAGAACCTGGCCCATCGTGACCTCCTCAGCATCAAACCAGCTTAAAAAATTAAGAAGGGAAATAGACTGGCTCATGCAATAAGGGTACTTATAAGCTCCTTAATACTTAATTCTTACAGAATGACTGGTCCTTGCCTTGTTCCTCCTCTTGGCATGTTGGCTGCTCCCTTCCTCAACCAAGCTGACTCCTATCCAAGGGGCCTCCCCATGTACACCTGTCTTGTTTGACGTAAATATAGGACAAGCATTTTGGCAAGGACAGTGCTCATGGCACACAAGGTTTCCAAGAGTTACAGCATCATGCAAGGTGCACAGCCAGGAGTAAGCAGCTATCTGCAGCAGTACATCACATTGTTACTGTCCAGCAGTTTGGGTTTTCCAGGTAACTTATCAGGTCTACTTAACATCTACCATGCTGCCATTTCCTAAAGACCACAAATTTAGGAAGGACATTAATATAATGCCTATCTTATTCATAGTAAAAACTTATTGTTTTATTTGTCTTCATGATGTCAAAACAAGGTAAATTTATATTTAAATTGACAAGGTGTAGACATCTGTCAAGGAACTACTTTACAAGTAGTCTGGGTATCAGAGCAAAACCACAAAATTGCAGCCCCAAAGTCGATTGCGAACTGGCACAAGAAAGCTCCCAGAGCTCCAGTACTTTAGGAATAGTGCCACGATTTAAGTTCAAAAGCCAACTATTGTGTTTGCTTCAAGTACTTTTTAATGAAATTGCAAATCCAGACTTTTTTCTAGACAGAGGATAACTCTAAAGGAATGGGCTGTTTCCCAGACAACTCACCCAGCTTGGAAAGATGGTGCTCCATCCTGTTGACCAGGTGCATCCACGTGGCAGACTGCAAAGTGCTGAGTGATTTCCTGCATATCCTCAAAATTGAAGAGAGGATTGAAGCAAGTTTTATCTTGAGAAAGAAGAAAAAACATAAAACAATAATGGGTGAGGGAAATAGCAAATTTGCAGCTATAAAAGTAATTTATTAACCTATCCTGCAGGTCAATCAAAAGTTGATTCAACCAGGTCAGTGGTGTTATAGCCTCAGAAATGGGGCAGTCTTATTTCTAAGGAGCAAAGACAAGTAAAGCCCTGCTACAAAGCAGCCTGTGTCAACGTGCTTTAATTTCCTGAAGCATAGACCCTGAACAGCTCCTCCCTCACATTCAGCTAAAGTTTATCCATATTCTTTTGGTACCTGCCAGAAACATTGGCTTAATACACCAAATTCTCAAAAAATTATTCTTTATGCAAAGTTAAAATAATAATAAAGTGTAGTCAGGGGTATTTATCCCAGGATTTTGCTCAGATTAAATTACGCATTTCCTTGTCCAAACTTTTTTTTTTTCTTTTTTTGGTTGTGTCAAAAGAGGTGAAGGAAAGAGTATCTTAAGCTGAGATCATGACGTGCTTTTGCCCAAATATTACAGGATAAGCATTATGTGATTGACTGCTGCAGGCAGCTCAAGACAAATGCACCCTTCTGGGATACTCAGTGCTGTAGGCTCCATATTTTGAGGTTATTTTTTTTCTGATTTTTAAGCAATATTAATGTGGGGAGAGGATTAGCACATTTTCCTTCTGGAGTAGAACACAACAGCTTTGAGATGCCTAGAAAATGGTTCAATATTCTGTGTTTCTGAATGTCCTCACACTACAAAATACAGGCAAAATTTTTGCAGATTATAAAATATTTTTAGCTCAAATCAGCTTTCAGAGAACATGTAAGCTTTGGAAAAGTTTCCTCCCATTTAAAAGGGAGAGAAAATTTATTTACCACAAAGACTCTTGAAAGAAAGAGCTCCTATTCAAAGATAGGGTCCAGATTAAGCTCTGCCCTCCATTAAAAAAAATACCAAAAATAGGACAGTTCCACAAAAAAACAGTCAAGAACGCAGATTTTTTTTTCTTATTAGTAATATCCACCCCCCAGGAATAGCCAGAATTTAAAGATCTGGAAGTGTTTTTAAATATCAATAACTGATTAAGAACCAGTAAATTGCATGAAGCAAATAGTACTGGTGCAAAGTACAGACCAGAGCATGTCTGGATATTAGCTCATTAAGTGACAGATAAGATAAAGAGCACTTAAAGTTTTTTTTTCCTAGTAAGGACTTCCTTGGCTAAGGACACAGTAACACTCATTTAATCATCCTGACTTGAGATGGAATTCATACAAGCCCACAGCAGCACAAGACTGTTATCAGACAGGAACCTAAGGCAAAGCCTGAGCAATGCTGTTTTCAGTCCTGCTGGCAGTACACCCTAAGCCTCTCTAGTGATGTTTTTACAGAATTTATACAGGGTCATTATGAACCACCAGAGATCTTTTGCTCCTGTTACTGAAATATTCCAATTATTTACTTGAAAAAGATTAAAAGAAATCTGAGAATTATCTCCCTGTAAGAGACAAGTTACGTGCCATTTAGCAGATTTCAATGTACACAAAAAAAAAAGCAAGGACCTGGGAAAGGTTTCCTAAGTATTGCTGCTTCCACACCTGATTGCAGCAGTGGTGCTATGGCACCAGGCCATACCTGTGCTGTTAAATAACAACTCTACTCACGGTTCAGCCCGATGTCATGGTAGGTGAGGATGGCTGGCCGGTTCCCCCTGGGAGTCCCACACATGGTGACACGGACTGAGCCGTGCACTGTCTCCACATCTTGCTCCTGCAGAGAGCAGGAAGAATGGGAAGAGTCTGTCAGGGGACTGTCCAAGTGCTCTACATCTGCTGCAGCAGACCTTGTTTGACAATGAGCACAGGTCCTGCCCATCCCAGGGTCTGCTCTGCAATCCCTGCACTAACAGCCCCTGCTGTCCCCATGGTGGGGGCTCTGTGCTAACATTTTAAACCTGCCTGTCACCTACTCAGGTCCACAGACAACTACAGATGAACTTAAGCTGCTAGTTCTAATCGGATGCTGAGGAAATAGTTCAACAGTTTTTAACCTCCTTAAAAGGCAGCATAAGAAAACAAATAAAGCAGTTTGGTGCAGTTACACCTAGAAAATCAGGAGCTTACAACTATGATTCTCAGCATTTGCAAACATGCAAGTTGCCAAGATAAAATACTTCTGTTTTCTTAGGAAAAGGACTCAGCAAATAACTACTACTCCCCAAAGAAAGCAATATTAACCAGCCTGTGTTTGCCATGAAGACATATCACACTGTGAAGTTTCTGATTGCAGTAGCCTTCCCCAGTGAAAACAGCCACATGTGTTTTCATTGTCTGAAGTTTTTTTGCTATAAAGCAGAATAACCACAACATTATTGTGGTGATTAACAGAAAAACAAGGTTAAGAAGCATGCTGCTGTTATTTGGCATAACAGGAGTTTGCACAATTTAATGATAAATAGTATATAATAAAGCCAAGGTGACACTGTAATTAACAAATCAAAGTCTCTCTGAACACTGTCTTTTATTTATTGGATCTCTATGAAAGTTAGATGTGGCTTGAGTCACACCTAACTTATACAGCAAAAAGACCAGCTTTTTGTTTGTTTGACACTTGAACTTCAGATGAGCCCAAACAAATTTTTATTTTGTCAACATGTATAAAGGGAATCACAAACCAACAATTACTTATGACATTTATTTACAGTACCATTACACTGACATAGCAGTCAAGGCCGTAAATAGGTAGTAAACAGGTAGTAGCCAGTCTAACCATCTCAGGAAAATACTTTATGTGCTGTACAGGACACAGATAAGACACGATCCATGTCATTCAGTGTCCTGCCTGATTCTGCAGGGCTTGCTTGACTTGCTCTGTGCAGTAATGCCCAGAGGCAAAGTCCAAGTTAAATTCAAACCTTTTAAAAACCATTCTATAGAAATCAAAAGTGCACAGCCCCTGCAAAAGCCTTTAAAAGAACTCTTCAAATATCTGAGGTAACATTTCAATCTAAATGACAGATCCTTAATTTGATACAAGGTAAACACTGCACATTTAGTTGAAAATTCTAGACAATTGAGGATTCTAGACAATGCCATTCTACATTTCATCTATTTTGCTTTTAATTACACAAGTACACCAGTTTTAAGACACAACTACAGCAATTAATCAAGATCTATGCCCCTTGTACACCTGACAAGTTGAACATTGCTGCTGTCTGAACTATAGTCCATCAAAACTCTAATTTTCCACTTTTATATCTCCTTGGAGACTCATTCCTCTGCATACTCACTGCATTATTTAGTAGGTAAGCTGTATCCTCCACATCCAGAACCATCTTTAGGCAAAACAGGGTGATAAATCCACAAACTCAGAGAGAGAACTGGTAGCGGGTTTCTAGTTTGTCCCGGTAGGAAACTGGGTTATATAGACAAGCTGCTATCCTACATAGGCTTAGGACTCCCATAATGCCCAGCTAGGAAAAACCAAAACAGACTAATTCACGAGGATGTCATTCTTAAATAGGATTTGAGTCAGGTTTGACCAGGGGAAGTAAACACTCAATAGAGCTCAGACATCAAAGATTAACTAAGTCCCTGCCACGCAATGTACAAAGTGCCAAATTTCAAGCCTGGGAATTAGCACAGACTCTCCTGTTGCTGTTTCCATCACGTTCTAATAAGTTTAGATTCATTTCACCTTTTGTTATCTTAAATGCTGAAATATCCCAAACTTATGCTAAAATAAATTAGAAGCAAGTTCTTTCCTAAAATCCAAGAGTAAAGTTTCCAGTATAAACACAAACCATTTACACTAATTTTTCCAAAGTCTGAATGATTCTGCACAACAAAAATCAAGGATTTTTCAAGTGTTTGAAATCTAGTATTTTCCAAAGCAGATAAGCAACATTTAGTCTAATGGATTCCCACATCATCACACTAATGCCATTATAAATTGAATTTTTGGCACAAAATAGGGTATTGTACGTTATATAATGGATATATCATTAATATATACTATTAAAATATAATCATAGAAAAGCTTGGGTTAGAACGGATGTTAAAGATCATCTAATTGCAACCCTCTTGCTGTAAGCAGGGATGTCACCCACTGTGTCAGATTGCTCAGGTCCCCAATAACATATATCATATCTTAATATATAATTAGAATTGTCATTATACAATACTCCAGAAGAGATTTGCAGAGGCAATAGAGAGCAATAATAGTGGAAATTAATAGTAACAACAATTAATATTCTCCACATTCTCTTCTATACTTAAATACTTTTCAGTGCAAAGTATAAAAATAATTTCGTAACCTCAACACAGTAATGAATGTAAGTATTATTGTGTAACACCTCCAGCTGAGTGTGGAATACAGAAATTATTTCTTCCTCAGTTAGAGGTTAACAGCCATTTCATACAATCTGATTTTTATTGCTAGAGCCTTCCACTAACAACACTGAAAATCCAAAATGTGTTTTCTTTGCATGGATCGCCTCAAGATTTGGGATCTTCCTCTTTCATGCATGAAAGAAAAATGCTGTTCATGGTAGATAAAGCCAAACCCTTGAACCTGCACATCCCATCGATTGCCACAGATAATTCTTCTACGACTAGAAACCTGAGTCTAGTTCAAACTCAGTGTCAGCTAAAAATAGTTCAGAGACAACAGGCAAGCATGCTTCCAATAACTGGCATAAAATACAATCAGTTTAACAATTGGCTTAATTCCTCATTACCTTCACAGTAAGACTCCCCTAATTCAAAAGGGTTGTGTTATTTTCCAGGAGCTCAAATTCTTAATGGCAGATACCCACAAGGTTCTAAAAAACAATCAATTCAAACCAGTTTGTTCAGTGACATCAAACCAACAACTTCACATCCCTATTGATCCTATTAAAGATCAAGAGATTTGCCTACGTGATGTAGGGATGGATGTTTTCAAAATGCAGAGCACTGAAAACAGATGGCAGCACATCCCAATCAACATCAACATTATAGTAAGAGGCTCTTCACCAACTGATTTGTATTAAAACACTATCTTGGAAAAAAATCCAAGGTACACTAATCCGATAGAAGGATAAAGACAAACACACCATCTGTTCACATCTCTCACTTCAACAGAGGTGCAGTCTTATCTTAGTGCCCTAAAAACACACACATAAATATCTTCAATATATGCAATTTAAAGGAGGCTGTCTCAGTTTGAGGGTGCTGATCCATTCTAAAATAGATTTTATTTTACATCAAGTGACTTTTTTTTTTTTTTAAAATCCTTTTTCATGAGGTTAGAAGGGGTAGACAATTTGTTATCACACAGGAGAGCTCAGTTATTCCTTCCCCTCTCTATCCTGTCTAAGGAAGACATGGATTGAGGCACATATTTACAAACAAGTTGTTTTCTTAAGTATGGGATACACAACCAAAATGATATCTAAAAAGAAAAACGTATACACACATTGCACGTTTCGCTAAATACATATAAATACATATTTTATATTTTAAGTAAAATGCTACATTTCAATAAGATTATTTTAAAGCTTTCAAATATATGCAATCCTCAATTACAAACTCATGCTTTTATTTTAATTTATAATATTATTCCAGCTAGATACACCTCCCTTCTCTCGCCTCAGCACTGAGAGAAAAGCTTCAGAGCCTTTAAAGAGGATTTAAATAGCTTTTAAACTGCTAGGAGACAGTATATTATAAATTCATATTACTTAAGAACTTTAATATAGTAATATCAGTGTAAGGTTTTTTCTCAATTTTTTTATACTGTCTTGAAGATCAAAAATATTTGAGCTTTTAAAGTGCTATTTCATTGTTGAGTTTCAAATCCCCTTTGCCCTGAAGTCATTTAGCAATTTCCCCCTAGCTTTTTCTACTTAAAAATAGGATTTCAAGTCATCTTATAATTTTCTAAAACCAATGCCCACATTTTCAGTTCTTTTCTTTTTGTTGCTGGGTTTTTTTGCCTGTTTTGCAAAGATTTCTATTTTAAGTTAGTAATATTAAGAGAAGGTTCCCCAACTGAGGTTGCAATTCAGCTCCATTAATGAGGCTGATGACTTCAGATGTCAATGTAAGTGACCCTACTAAGGTGGAAGCCAACAAAAAAAACTTTGGTGCAGGATCTGACGCAGGTGATTGCGATAGTTCTGCCCAGGGATTCTTCCTAGTCCGATTAGCACTGGGTCACGCTGCTCTGCCAAGTACAAAACTGCAGCCACCCCCATCCTGTTCCTTCAGCAACCTGAAAGGATGGGGAAATCCACAGAACGCACTGCAATGCTCCAAACCACATCCAGCTCTGCCAGTGGGAAAGCCACCCCCTCATGCCTCCAGGACCACCAGCTGATTCATTTCCCCTTGCAGGGCAGTTCTTCCCTTCTCCCCGACAGGCAGGAGGAAGCAAAACTTCCACAGCTCTTGCATGCCAGTGGATACAGATGGCCCCGAGCCATGAATTGCAAGGAACAAACTCATCTCTGCCACCTACAGATGCCACACAGCTCAAAGTTTTGCTTAGTTACATAGAAAGCAGTGTCCTGATGCACTGGAACACAAGCTGAGAGAACATACAACACAGTGTTAAGGAGCTGAGTCCAAACCTACTAAGCTAGAGAATAGGCAAATACATCAAAGTGGAAATACAACTAAAATGTGCTTGGCAGGAAGACAAAGCCACACAGGGCACACTGCCCTGCACTGCTTTATCATTAATTATGCTAAAACAGGTTTGGTCAGGAACACTCCCCTTCTTGAGAGGCAGGGGACCTTTGCTTCAGTTTTCAGGTGGGTACCACAGACATACTTAGAGACAAAATGCTGACAATGTACTTCAGAGCTGTCAGTTCTTCCATCTCGTCTTGCCCATCACCTGGTAACTTCATGAACACTTTCCTCCACAGAAAAACCACATACTCATCTTGCAACATGTGCTTTTAGGAGGGCAATATTGCACTACACAGTAGCTTACTTTAAAAATGAAAAACTATGTTTGACTCCAGTCTGTTTAAAACAGTATGAGAAAGAAGGGTCTATTTTTTTTTCCATATCTGAGTAACTAGATTGTTTACTCTTAGGAGGAAAACATCTCACAGACAATCACCACTTTTCATTAGTGGCAGAAACAAAGTCAATAACTGAACACTGCATAACTAGTTCCCAGAAGGACAGAGCAAGTTGCAATGGATATGGTGGACACTCACACCCATACACACATATTAAATAAGAAGCTGCATCTTGCCAAGCACTCATCACCTCCTTCCCTGACCAGATCCATCCTCCACCCAAGACTGACTCATGGGAAAGGGTGCTCACTAAGAACACACTTCAGTGTCATTCCTGAGTGACCTCCAGGTCCCGAACTCTTCCAATGAACTAAGCAATGAAGTATCACATTTCCAAACCACCTCTTTCACAAATCAACCACAGTAATTTAAAGACACATAGGGAGAGTACTGAGGGTTTAAGGACCAAAGCTAAGCCCTCTTTGTGGCCACAGTCCTTAACATAATGCATTGAGACCGTTCTTCCACATTCTTTTCCTCCCTGAACTAGAACAACCAAAGATTAAACTCTTCACAAAGAAGGATCATTAAAAAGATTAAGAGCTGGCAGAACAGCACCAAATGACAAGAACCACTGCTCTGGATTAGCGACAGTTAATCCAAAACATGAAAAAAAAAGCAAAAGGCTTAGAGAATTTGATCTTGCAAGTTAAAAAAAACCCCTATATATATACACATGGTTTACAAACCAAGCAATTTATTCCAAGAATAGCAATGAAATATGGGTCACTTCTGGATTCTTAATCAAAGTACCTCAGTATTTGTGTTAGCAAACTTAATCTGGGATTCAGATTTATTTAGACCAAGTGATCAATCTGGACACAAACAGAAAGCTTCTCCTATGTGCATGGTGACAACTTCAATGTACATTTTTCAAGACTTCAGGCAGTGGATTTCATCATTAAAAAAGTTGAAGGGGAAGATGCAGGATTGATGTAAACTACAGTTTTGCTATAGAAGTTAGAACCCTTGATATATGTCTGAGATAACTGTCTCCCTCGGATTCCAAGGGGAAAACTGTTGAATTTGCGCTGTACTTTTAAACTGTTGCCTTAAAGGAGTGAGGAAAAAAAACTCAGGCAACTTCAGTAGGAGATAAGATAAGTGAGCAGGAGCTTTAATGACCCAACACCGACTCCAGGAATACATTCACACAGGAATCCCCCCTTTAGAACTAAGTTACCAGATTTTATAATAGTGTCCATCCAATCCCATTCTATTATTTCCCCCAGTCCTGCCCCGTTCTGCCCTCGGCACACCCCGTCAGGAATTGGGTCTGGGGTCTCAGGACCCTCCCTTCATCTTTGTCATCTTCCTCACAGCACGTCAGGTCCCTGGAGGCCTTCCAAAGCTTCAGATTTGGAGGTCCTTCTGTCCCTGTCTTTATCTTGTGGTACAGGCTTCATGGTGCTTTTCTGCAATTCCACCTTGAAATAGAAACTAAACAGCTAACGGAATTCTAAGGGGTTGATATAGGATGGGGTTAGTATGCATAAACATTCAGCTACTGAAGTTGTATTACTAGTACATTAGATTTACAATAATTTCTACATCTATAAAATTAAAAAATCAAAAATCAAAGAAACCCTTAGGTGTCAAAACCAATTTGAACAACATTGAATAAAAATATGGATAGGTGCTAAAAAAGTGCAAAATGCAATAGAGAAGGGTTATTTTCTTCAAGGACCTCTGTCTGAACCTTCAAGAGATGAAAACAATTAAATACCTTCCCCTATTTCCTGCCCAGTCTACCTCCATTTCTACACCCCTTGTTAAAAGTGAGACACCCAGTGAGCTTTTTTTCACCATCATGTACTCTTTCTTGTCCTCAGAAATGGGAAAATATCACTCACTTTTCGTTGACACAGGTACACACCCCCTTCTCTCCATCCCAGTTCAACATAGCCTGATTCCTGCAGCTGTGCATTTTCTTAGTCTTAGCTTAAGAACCAGTAAGGACAAACTTCTCAGTTAAAAATCCAAATGACAACAAAATAAGAGGAGCCAGGAGATCTACCAAGCCATCTCTCAAAAGCATGACACGCAAAAAATGGAGAGCCACCATGTGACCTACTGGTATGCTTTATGAACTCTTATGTTCTGGCTGTAAATAAACATACAGAAATACCATCACTCCTATTACTGACGTCATTGATTGCTTAACACCTTTCACCACCCCACAGGCATCAGGGATCTTTTAAAAAAACTTCAACAGCATAACAGGATGCGTCCACAAGGACATTTCCTCGGAGGAAAGGCATGCACCCTGCTAATGAAAGCAAATTAATTGGGGCAAGTGTGTGTCCACGTGGGAGGGGAATATATTGTTTTCACTACCACTGCTGAAGATTCTCATTCTCTTAGCAAGAATAGAACTGCTTGCAACCCAGCCACCCCTTTTGAATGAAACTTTCTCAGCTACAGTCTGTAAAGACCTCCTGTGGTGCCCTTCACTTTTCTCCAGCATAGCCCCATTCAGACCCCTCTCCCACAGCAACAGAATTCCTGGCAAGAAGGCAGTCCCTTCTGATCACAACTTTCTTACTGTTTTCTCAAATGTCAATTCAGTATCCCCTTTGGGGAGTGGGGGGGGAAGGAAGAAAAAGAATAATAGCTTTACTTGCCTGGACATCAAAGTCTGGAAGGAGGCGAGTGATAGCCTGTGAAGAGATTTGAAAGCATTAATGGAAGTAACTTGCAGCTACAGAAATCTATTCTGGGGCATGCATTCTAACCCACCAGTTCTACAGCTGAGAGCTCTGCCTGTTCCCCCATTCAATGAAAGCTCTCTTGATGAATGTCAAAATTCATCCAAGAGTTTTTTTGCTCTCTAATCTTGATGGAGAACATGAGAGCAGTAAAATACAGACCGGCGAAATGAAGCACAAAAGCTGGTGCATTGTTGTTTATTGTTAAATTACTGAACAATACACTCACAAGAAGCAGTAAAACACTGACTGTAGCCGTGGGACAGCCAACAGTCCTGCCCAGGATGGAAAATCACTGTTCAAGCACTCCCAGCTCAGTTAAGCAGTCATTACTGGGATTTGGCTACATGACGTGGAAGGTAGGAAGGGGTTTATTCTAGGCAAAATTAGTCTTTGCAGTGTTTGGGAGCCTGACTAGACACAGAGGTCCATTTCAACCTGTCACCCACCACACCTATTGCTGACCAACTCCTACACTTCTCAAGGAGCTCCACCAGGAAGGGAGACAGGTGAAATCCTCCCCACCTCCAATAGTCTATGAGGCTTATGGCATCTAAAGGAAGAAGTGTCTTATAGTCACCTCCTTTTAATAAAAGCCAAGGAAGAAGTCAAATTCCTATTTTCATTGCAAGGCTGAAAACAGAGGGAAGAGCTGCAAAGCAAACACTTTATGCTGCAAAATGTGAGAGACACCAAAGCTTAAAAAAAATAAAATATGAAGATAAAAAGAAAAGCTTAGAATCCTGGAAAGGAGGTCACTCAGCCCCAGAAGCCCAGGATAAATTAAGGACAGATGTCAGTAGCATTACAGCTGCTGTCTTAGGCCATATTTTCTCAGATGGTGGACCTCAAAGCATTGCAGTCCAACCTGCAATCATGACAGCACTCAAGACCCATGATCTTTAGGCAATTAGGCACTGTCTTGTACATACAAACAAGTAGCTAGAGAGCTGACTGAGCTTGTGGAAGTCACTTTACACAGCTTTAGCTTTAGGCAATGAACTTGCTGGGTTTTAATCTTATATACTGTAGATCTAGTGGCCTTTTAAACACAACATTTTAAACACATCCACTGCTGCCCCAGTGGGACCTAGAGTTGAAGGGAATAAGTATATTTGGCACATGCACTAACAGCATATGAAATAAAGCTGATCACTGTTGAGGAATGAAAACTCAGCTATAGCAGGGACCCAAGTACAACAGGCCAGGACATGACTCCAGGTTGCATCACCCACTCAAAGCCAGCTCCAATGTCAACCTTAGCATGTGCTGAGTACCCTTCAGGGTGACACTTTCCACTTTCTCAAAATACATTAAGTAATTTCCTTACTCTGTGTGAAGAATGGCCACAGAGGAAATCAAACTCTGCTAGTTTCCCCACACAGACAAATTTTAAGGCAACATCATGAACAAAAGCATTTAGGGTTCATTGTCAAGATTCCAACTTTTGACCTAATGCACTACAGAAATCCAGGAAACTAATCAGTGTTTTAAGATATTTCCAAACTTTGAAGGAAAGAGGTTTTAGTACTAACAGGTCTTCTGCTTAGAATCTCCTTTGCTTTGCTACTACTGAACAATATGGGCATTAAAATGGGATCTTAGTTTCTGAAAAGTTTGAGTGCGGCATTCACTGGTATCCAAACAAGCTGTGCTTTCATGCAATGTCCTTGGCAAAGGAGCTGTGTTTAAAGTTGCTCTAGCCATTTCACCGCAGTCACAAGTGGAAATGATTTTCTGCAGTGTTTACACTAAAGAGGTAGGAAATAAAAGTGGCAGAGAGCAATGAATTCTAGCATAGAAAAATCAGAAAAAATAACACAGTTATATGCATCATCAAGAACTAAACTCATTCAGAACAAGAGAAAAAACTTAGTTTTGATTCAAGGAAAAAGCCGAGAGGCTTCTTCACATATTACAGTGACTTTTTTGCCATGAACATACCAAAGCACAAAGTACTGCTACCACTGAAGAGTCAGACAGCCACCGCATCTAGATGCTGTTGGCAGATTTTTTTTTTAAAAAAGCATTAAAAAAGGGAAAGTAGTGCAAAACAAGATTATAAAATTAAAAAAAAAAAAAAAAAAGGCTGGAATGTTTCTACACTGCAACAGGCTGCAGGTTGTGCACACCCAGCAGGCTGCAGACCAGGCAACTGGGTTGTAACTCATGACTCAGTGCACTCAGAGTGGAGGGCTCAGCCCAGCCTCTGGATTCAGATCTGCCCAAAGGAACAGTAAAGGCTCTGTGACTCCCTGAAAGGCAGCTGACAGAGCTACCTGTCTTTACACTGTAAAGTCTACGGGTATAGACAGATGTACATGAGATTGCCATCACCTAGAGCTGTCATTATTCTGAGAAGTGTCACCACCATACTAAGAGAAAAACCAAACAGCAAGAACAAACAATTAAGGCTCAGTTTTGCATTATTAAAAAACAAATAAACAAACCAAAACCAAACAAACAAAAAACTCCCCTAAAAACCCAAACCACTCTTATTCCATCTCTGTTTTTTCCTGTTTCCTCCATATGATAGTTAGAACTAATCCCGGAACACATGTACAGTGTCAGCAGCAGTCCTGACAAAGCAGATAAGCTCTAAAAAGCTTTAAAATAATTACCTCCTCCTTCTCCACCAGAGGTTTCACCTCTGCAAGGTGAGCATCCTGGAACTCTGTTGACATGGTCAGTAGTTGATATCTGCAAAGATGAAAAGAGATTTGTTCTCAGCTTGCATCAAAGATTAAATACAGAAACAAGTGGAGATCCTGCTCCACCCAGGCCCCCCACCCAATGACCCGTTCGGGTTATAGTTTAAAAGACCTCTGCAAGAACATTATGAATCTCTTGTAAAATGCCTCACTGGTTTATTTATATACACACACAGGCACAATACAAGATTAAAAGAAATTCTTGCAAGAATTTCACAAGATCAAACAGAAGTTTGGCAGCTTCAAACTAGAGAATGCTGAAGGAAACAGGGCAGTGACCAGTGGAGAGAGTCATGGAAACTATCATTCTACTGTTGAAAGGAAGCATAGCCAAATCTGCATGACTACTTTCTGAAACTTGCTTGAATACTTGTTTCTGAATTTATTTTATTTTTTTTTTTAGTTTATGCAAGAGTCACTCTCTATCCCCACATTTTTACTGACAGAAAACTGAAATGGACAGTCATTAGCATCATTTTACTCTCAGATTGATGTGCTCCATTCTCTGAGACAGATAAAAATCAGATACTCTCTTAAGTGGACACCAACAAGGTACATGCAATAATGCTATTTTCAAAGCTGTCAGTGGAAGGAATGGGATTGCTGTATCCTGCTCCAGGACAGGACTGGCACTGAGATACCCAGATCCCAAGGGCAGGAAGCTCAGCTGAGAACACAGACACAGTCAAACCCCAGAAGAGGCAACTGCAAAGGCAGACAGAGCCATGGGCTGTGCTCCGTGTGCAGGGCACTGTCTGCATTTGGACCAAGAGACATCCCAGTTCCTCAAGCACAACAGTCCAGACCAGTATTGAAAACAGTGTTTTCATTCTCTTGACAAAGATAAGGTCACAAAATCACAGCATATATTGAGTTGGAAGGGACCCACAGGGATCACAGAATCCAACGTATGGCCCTGCACAGGTGCCAGAGGCTGCGCCTTGAAGCCCTAATGAATGATCTGGAACAGTTCTGAAAAGATACTGGAACTGTTTCAGCAGCAATATGACAAATGCAAAAGGCAAAGTATGTTTATTACATAACCTCTGGCCTGCTGAAGACATGTGTATTATGCAGGGTTTGGGCATCCTTCATGAATTTTCAATTTTGACCATCTACAGAACTATAAAAGAAATTATTTACCTTTCTTTAAACGTTTAGAACTGCCTGAAATGAAGCATGAATAAGTGTACTTAAAGCAAGATAAAAGGTTGAAACACATTTAGGAATTATTGACTAAGTGTAACAGTGCACATTTTAATCATTAACAATTTTCCTGAAGATAAGCATAGAACTGCAGAACACAATTCACATTGATTCTTTAAGCCATAACTTTCACATCTCCTGACTTAAGTCTGATTTAAGCCAATCAACCCTGTCTGGATAAATCACCTGGTGCTCAAGAAGAGCTGTGAAACTCACAGGAGCTCAGGCAGTGGCAACAGCATTATTTTTCACTCTGCCCCATGGGTTAACTTGATGCATTTCTTCCTGGCTCTGTTAGAAAGATAGCTGGATGCTGCAGGAAGTTATGGAGGGACACACTCAGACTAAAAATAATGCTGAGAAAACAGGGGTGTCCATGCACATAGCTTCAGATTTTAGGAACCCTTCCTGCTAGCTATGTAACTGGGTAGATTTTTGGTAAAGAGTTAGACTGGGGAATTTAAACTTAGAGAAATGTTTCATTAATATTTTATCTCACCACTTGAGGCATGAGGGCAGCAAAAAAACTGACCCTATTGTCAGTGTTTTGTAATCCAAATTTAAAACAGGACATCAGAGATGTTTAAACAGTCAGAAGACTCAAGTCACTGACTCACACTTTTTCTTCAGCTTTTCCTTTAAGTTTTGTCCATTACAGATTTTAATCATAAAGAACAAGCAAAAAACAAGTTCACAAATTTTCAAGCGTCTGCAAGTGACATTTAACAAGTATTACATATTATTGCAATTACAGACACCTATGTAGTCTGCCATCCTACACAGTGAGCAATTGTGCATGTCAGAGAGGTAAAATAAATACTGCCACAATATTTAGAAGTCAAAAATATTCATATGCAATTGATCCCAAGTCAAATGGATTCTTTTTTTTTTTTCAGTTCAGCAAATTCTGCTAATAGGACGTAATACCTTAATGTTGCACCAAATTCTGCAATAGGGGCTAGAAGTGAAAGACATTTTTCTGTGGTTTGCCCATAGATGAGGAAAGAGCGAGCCAGGTCCTCCACAGTCTTCCAGTAGGAAACAGCTCAAGGAACAAAGCTGCAGCTAGTGCTTGTGGAATAGTTGTTTACACAGGATAGTATGACTTTCAGGGACTCGGAGCATTGACTACAAATGACAAAAAAAAAAATCTGTGCCAAAAAAACACAAGATGGGTGCTTTTTATAGCCTTAAAAAACAATCCTGTTTTCTTAATAGTTCAAAGTTGTTCCTCGGTGTTTCTGAAAGAGCCAGCACATTACATGACTGCCATCAAGTTTGCTGAACAAAAGCCCAAAGTTCACCAAGCTTTCACTTTTGGAAAGAGACCATATCTTGGAGCCATATAATGTTTTCAGATCAGAATTTTCAAGCTCTGGGTCTTTCTCCTGTGCATCAGGAACACCTGAAACATTCCTACCAAGCTACAACCTTGTGATAAGGCGGCACAACAACACGCTATTTGTTCACAAGAGCTGGCAAACAAAGCCCTGCTATCTGACAGCGCTATAAAAAACATCTTATTTTCCAAGGAGAAAGATGGGGAAGTGGCTTTGTACCACCCTTATTCAGCACAAATTTTATACTCACTAAATAGGTGCTTTGTGCTCCCCCCGTTATGTGACAGGGCAGCTCAAAGCTAATAACTCTCCTAAACAGATAACCATACAAGCATCCCTTTATACACATTTCAAAGCACTTGCATCACAGAAGCCTTCCAAAGACAAAGTTCATTTATATCTGCAAGCAGTAGCGTAAAGTTGCCAACTTGGATAAAAACAACTTTTTTTCACTCTGCTTGGCCAATTCAGCCTGCAGAGGGGTCCCAAGTTCTCCCCTCTGGAACAAGTCACTTCTACCCTGTGGGTACCTGTCACCCTGCACCCAGGTACCTCTTGCAATCCCTGCTCAGATGACTGAGTTTAAAACAATATACTTCTAACTAAGAAAAAGCTAAAATTTTAGGACACCTCTGCCACTGTCAAAGTGCTTTAAAACTGGTGGCATACCTACCTTTGCCAACTAGCAGGAAAGGTATCAAACCACCCTCTAGGAAGTAAGGGGGTGTGGGGAAGGGTGAAGTCATCTATGCAATACTGTGTTTACCAATTTTATTCAAAGAGGCTTTTCTGTATCCATTCTAGCCCAAGACCACTGCTCCAAAGTCACTGCAAAAACTGCCATAAACAAGGCTAGTAGCTCAGACATCTGTATCAGGAGTCTAATTATTTTAATATTAAAGGTTCAGAATACATCCCCTGTCCCTTTGCATCACTGCTGGAGGGACAGTCATTGCTGGAGCCTTGCTTAGGTAGCAGCAGGTACAGGATGGATGTGCAGCCTGGCTTTGCACAACAAAGATCCCAACAGAGGAGCTAAAAAGCCACCCATCAGGCCATCCATCCTCAGACACCAGCAATGTTGCAATCATAAACACCAAACATCAGGTAATATGCATATATGTGACTGAATTAATTTCAAGCACAGAAGAAAAACAAGTCCAAAGATTTCAAACTTCCTACTTCTCAAGACATGTGTAGGGTTGTCCAAGTTTGTGCCATGGGGTGCATCATCAAGGGCTATGACCTCATGTCCATGAAGTGCTGAGGGCACTCCTATCAGCACTACAGGCATTACCTCTGCCCTAATCCCCAACTATTTTTTATTGACATGCTATCATATAAAACAAAGAGCAGGAAGAGCCTCCTGCACAGGTGTTTCATAAAGGCGGCAATTTCCTTAAAACTTCTTGTTTAAACACTGGCAGCAGAGATTATTCCCCTTCTGACTACTGATGCACAGAAGGTTAATGTCACCAGAGCAACCTGATAGTTTACTTTGCATGTGGGATTAAATACTCATGAGCATCTAATGACAAAGAAGAAAACAGTGGGCACTGAGGGTCACAGCTCCTGAGCTCCGGTGTTGCTCTCTTTGGAGAGAGAGGGACCATGCAAAATTTGGGCTCTAGGGCCACAAGTGGGAAGTGTTTCCAAGCCAGTCACATCACTCTGCACTTTATCCCTTGAAAGCTACAGGTGTCCTCAGCACTCTGCCACCAAAGCAGGTTGGAAGGACAGGGGTGACAGAGGTTTTATGCACCTGTAGCAGCTCACAGCACAATTAAAGCAAGGATGAGACAAGAATGGAGAGAGTTAAGATGTCTCCAAAACTCTGCAAAAGTTGATTAAAAAATATCAGTTCCAGGTCAGAAAAATGACCAAAGAGCTCAGGCCTCCGACAATGAAGAAAGTTGCTGTGATGCTCAACCAGCCTTTGAGGCTTATACACAATGAACTAGAGCTCTTCCAGTCAACACTGTAAACTTGTCTGACTGGCCCTAACACAAAAGATGGTTACTGGAAACTGGAGAGCAGCTTGAAAAAAAACCCCTCAGTCTTCATTAAGCATAGACTAAACAGAGACAAGTGGACATCAGGACAAAACAGTTCATAGCACCCATGTATGGTTATGGTCCATAATGCATTTCACATTAAGTGCAGTTTACATTTCAGATATTTTGTAACAAATTTGAGAAGTTCAATCTTATGTTTTCAAATCATTTGAAAATTATTCATTTGCAAGCACCCAAAACAGTTCATGCATAAGCATCTGCCCACACTCTGCTCAGTTTAAACTACTCTTTGTTACAGGCATTGGTATCACGAGGTTCTTTGTGTACAGTTACTGATTTTCTCTGACATTGTTCCGGACAATAAATCGTGAAAGAGGTTTCACAGCAGTTCCTCCCCCCCTTTTTTTTTTTTTTTAAAAAAAAAAAAAGGCAGTGACTTTTGACAATTAAGTAGCATCTGCTTAAACAGCTTGAGCAGGAAGTGTCAAACTCAACTACCTGGGACCCTGGTGCTCTCCAGGTTTCCTTAGCCTCTGGTTACACATTATCTCAATCTGCAACCAAACATTAGTAACCTGAGACAAAAGGAAGCTTGGAAGCAGAACCCTTAAATAACCTGAAGTTTCAAATGAGAAAAGATCGGGAGCCAATGCATTAAATAATATCAGAGAACAAAAGCAGCTATACTGTCTGGTGGTCTCCAGCTCACAGATCTCCTGTGAGCCACCATCACCTGGTGCTCTTCAAGTACAGCACACTGCTGATACTCAATTTCATTAATTTTTTTTCTAAGCAATTTGCTTTTATTTTATTTCAAAACCCTTTTTTCAGCTACTCCACTAGCATGCTTTTGTGAAGGCTCTAGTTGAAAATAAGGCTTGGTAACCAAGGAAAAAAAAAAAAAAAACAAAGAACCAAAACATGAGTTGTTAGGAGCATATTGTAGCATAAGTGATTTTTTTCAAAGCCAAAAGCCAAGAGGAGCCTAAAGTTTTAGCCATCCTTAAGTTTAGACTTGTGTTAATCAACCTGATTAGGAAACCAAAACACTTCAGCCAAGAACTCAAGCCCTGTGCCAAGTAACAGCCGGGTAAAGCCACGTGGAGCCAGCTGCTGGGACAGTGCCAGCAGCTCACCCACCAGCAAGGCACAGATGGGGAGCCACAGCACCTCCCCAGCCCCTCTTGCTGGTGGCTGTGGCACACTCCTGCAGTTAGAGAGATGAGATCTCTAGACTTGATTCCAACCCTTCTCCTCAGGCTTGTTTCCACTCACGGCACTGGTTCCAGTGGCCTGATGGACACAGAGCTGCGCACTCTGGGATCAGACACAGGTTTGAAACTGCCAGTTCCTCAGGACCCCAGGCTGGTCACACTCCACCCGCCCAAACTGCACTGGCAGCTGCACAATGAGCAGCATCAAAACACAGGGATCTGGAAGCAGCTCTTCTGTCTACCCTGCAGATGTTGAGCAAGAAAACTGTTGCAATGCAGCTTGCACAATCCTCTCTCTGTGGGATGCAGTGAAGAGTGTTCCTTAGAAAGCTCATGGTCCTCCCATGGATCACAAGAGCAGAAAGTGGCTGTGGGAAGGGTTGGTGTGCTAGCCAAAGAACATGTCTGCCATTCCTATCACCCCATGGTGGATACCGCCATTGTGTACCCCCTGCCAATATAAGGAGCAGCTGTTCTCTTCCTAGCTGGGAGGGAAAAGGAAAGTCTTGCAATGTCTTAGGGCTTTTCCTCTTGTAGCAATCCCTAATAGTACCTACACTGCAATATCACAACTTCATGAGGGACAGATTACAAACCCTAATGAAGTTTTCCAAAATTCAGGTTTCTTTAGCATCTGACACCTGAAACTGCTTCTGGTCATAACCACTTGTCACAGAGGTATCTCTAATAATGCAAAGTTAAAGAGATTACAAGTGTTCAAGGCAAGGCTGCAAGGGTCTCTGAGCAATCTGAATGTTGTCCCTGCCCATGGTATGGAGTTTGAACTAGATGATCTTTAAGGCCTTTCTCAACCAAAACCATTCTGGGATTCTACAAAAAAAATCCTAGTGATTCTCAGGCCATCCTGGCTATGATGAGTGCTGTTAGTCCAAACTCCATCCTCAAGCAGCCACCAGGTACTGCTGACATGGCTGCAAACTATCCTTGCAGAGAGTGAGGGCTCAGGAAGGCAGTAGAGGGACACAATGCTTTCCTAAGAAATCCTACTTCTGAGCAGCAGCCTAAGTTTATTTGGAAACACATCATGCCCATTTGAATGGGTGCCAAAATTGTCCTTTAGCTTTAAAGGACTCCAGGCCGTGGGTGGCAGCATTGAAGGGTGGAAAGGGCGAAGAGCAATCAGCTGTTTTCCCAGGCTTTGTTTCCTTACACACCCCTCCAGCCAGCCTGTCTCCTTCCACTGCCCCAGCACCCTCCTAGCATCCTCCCAACACCCTCCTCTGCATCCGTCCCACTCCTCCTTCCACTGACTGTTCACAAAAGTCTGAGGCAGAGACTAAAAGTGACACACTGATACAAGACCTGTCACCTCCTGTGCACTTGAGTGCTAGGCTGGGTTTGGGGGCAGATTAAATAACAACCTACAAAGATGGATTAAGCATTTCATAACATGGAAGAGACTGCTTCTGCCACAAAGATTGCAGTCTAAACAGACAAGAAACAAGCTATTGTTCCTGCAGCTCACCAGTGTCAGGACATGCTCCCTGCCCCCTCCTATTCTCAATCTGCCATGCTTTAACAGTTCATAGCTGCTGCCCAGCTGCAGCCACTTCAACAAGTGGGTGGTTCTGTCAAAGTTAGAGGCAAAAACATACCGAGATTATTCCAGAAGGGACTAGCTCACAGTATCCTCAGAGATGAGGAATTCTGTCTGACTCTCTAGGTTGCAGCCTCACAAGTATATAGTGGATTCTTTTTGTATGTTTTGCATTTTCACGTTGATGTTGCAAAGATGAAGACTTAAGTTACAAAACATCACATCTAAGGTTGATGATATTTCTTAATTTACATTTACTCATGAGGTCATACAATATGGGTTACAGCTTCTGAGTACATATAAAACTTCTTCTACTACCTATTAAAATTGCTTTCTTATTGCTGTTACAAGTTCTTTCTAACCCCTGCCAAAACATCTGGGCTGAAGTTTTCCATGGTGAGTGTATGAGGATTTGTTTGTTGAGGAGAAAATTATAATTTGTGGATATTAGTCTATTCCTGTGAGCACCATTTCCTTTTTCTAGATGAACTTTAGCCTTCTAGAACTTAATCTGGACTCAAACTTTGCACAGATGGCCATTGTGTTAATGACACATCTTTCATTCTTCCCAAGAAAGACCCTTTATAAAATTACCCAGATTTAAGCATTTTCACTTGCTGAATTATTCAGGACTAGATTTGGGTAACAGTCTTTCACTGCCTGCAAGCCTTAGCACCTAGAGATACAATATGATCTTCCCAAGGGCTGAGCACACAGACTGTATCACAACAGGTGGGACAGGTGAGGGAGTGTCTAGGTCAGCACCATCCAGTCCCAGAACACTCCTTGCTTCTCATATTAAACCCTTTCAAAATCCTTCAAAGGGGGCAAAAAAGCAATTCACCATCCTCAGCTGACTTGTTTCAAAGCCTTACCCATCCACCCCCCAGATTAGTGTATTACATCAGAGAACCTTCTTATCACTTTCCAGGCTGTGTTTACAAGAGGGAGTGTGTTACATGTGTTGGAGTTACACATGTCCAAGCTTTCATATAAGCTTTTATATACAACTTCATAAAATTCAGTGTTTCATGTGGAAAAAAAAATGTGATGCTCTTAAACTGAGTCACTAGGGAAGAGAATAGTAGTTGGAATTTGTCATAGTATAAAGGGTCATCATAAAACTCTGCAGTGCTTCTCCTGCATAGACTAGTCCCATAAGCCAGTATGTCACAACTGTGTCCAAGTATGCAAATACATCTTAAAATTTAGCAGGGATATGTTACATTCATTAAAAATATGTTTAGAGCACTCTAGAACTACAGCAGCAGGAATATGATATCATTAGTGTGACAAGGTGCACATGAGCTTCCTGAAGGAAGTAACTCAACAACCCACAGCAAGAGCAATCCTTCCTTTAACAGTGCACTTCCCACCTGGATGTCTGTTTACTGTGTTCACAAATAAGTTTCTTCAAAAGCTGTATCCTACTTTACTGTTTACTTTTCCATTATACCTTATGCCTACTAGTAAGCACACTAGTATATACATAAAAAATATCTCTTTTTTGCTTTGAATACCAGTGCCTGCACCTTAAGAGTCTTCATCGGGACATTACAGTTTAGGATCCTTATCGCTTATTTTGTGCTTCCTAACATTCAGAAGGTCTTGAAAAAAGTCAAGTTGTAAGAGTGGTGAAATGGCAAGGACTGAAAAACACAGACAACTAAACCCAAGGGAGGGTTGAAAGCACATGGAGAGATTTGTTTTGCAATGAGTTGGTTTTCATGTTGCACTAAGCCCTAAGGTTTTCTATTTCCAGTAGTTTACACATCATCCATATAGTACTCGAAACTGGCCTTACATATCCATGGTAGAAAATAAACTAAAAAAGCTATACTTTTGAAGCTATACTTAGGTCAGACAGGAAGCAGTTTTAAAAGGAAGATCTGCATTGACCAACTTCCAGCTACCAAGAGAAAAAACTTGATGGATGAAAAAAATATATTAAAATTTTGACAACTAACTGAAAGGAAGTAGCCCCAAGCCCAAAAGGAACAGGAAATGTGATCAGCCACACAAAGTAAGAGCAGCAAAACTGACAGATATCCTGCTTAGTACAAACAGATACAGCTGTGGAAAATTGCATCAGCATGGGCAGTCCAGCTGTGCATCAGCAAGCTCACCATGGAGCACCTCTGCATGGAGATCGCCCCCTCTGACAACAAACTGCTGGGCATTATCCAAAGGCAACACTCATGCCATCTGGGAAACAAAACAGGCCTGAACCTGCAGCAGCCCTTAGCTAAAAGTAAAGCTCAACTCATTTCCCTCTTCATCCAGCATAGGAGCTTGCACATTCAAGTTGGACACTTCAATAATTCCAGGCTTTACTTTTTTTCTCTACTCCACACTTGCTGTGCTGGATTAAATGCCAAATAATGGTACTGATTCACACAGACATTCAGTACTGAGTTAAATTTTGTCATAATAACACCTTAATGATACACAAACACATATTCAGGAGAAGCTCTCAGTGGTTCCTCACTGTTCTAACTCTGCAGACAAAGGAAATTAACAGTAGGGGTTACCTCCTGCTGACTGTCCCTCATTCAAGTCACCCAGTGCTCTGGATAGAAAAAAAAGCTGCCATCATTTGAGAGAAACACCCAAGTTCAATAGCCATTACATTCACAGCTATTGATTTCCAAGAAGTCTAACCCAGATTTAGTCATCCGTAGCAACACACACTACCAAACCTTAAAATGGGATTTCCTTACTCTCAGTCTTTGAAACAGTTACAGAATATTTCACTTGACTTTCCAGCAGTAGTAACTAATTTACTTCAGCTTCTGGGACAGAGCTTTTGACAGAGGGAAGAGGGGTAACTGCTGCTCCTGGACCTAAGGAAACTGATCTTGTGGCTGGCAACCTTGCCCATGGCAGAGGGGTTGGAACTAGAGGATCTTTAAGGTCCCTTCTGACCCAGTCCTTTCTGTGATTTTACGATGACCTGCTGACAGCTGGAGATTATTCCCCACCCAACAGTCCAGGGAAGTTCTTCACTGTGAAGGCTGCAGGGGCAGCACCATTAGGTAAACATTCAAATTCACACCTAAAGCTGAAGCCAGAGGCAGTCTACATTCAGTGCCATTTATATAGCAAAATAGTGGCAGGATTAAGTGGGCTCTTCTGTACTTCCACCCAAGATTTCCACATGCTGTGACTCAACATGAAAGTTAGATGTAAAAAGTTAGCTGGATGTCATACATCATCTCCAAAACCAGCACTTCATCCCTGTTAATACCAAGAAGTTTCGTCTGCTGATTTTCAGAAGGTTTTCCTTTCAGGTGATCAAACCAAAGCAAGTAGAGAAAAATCACTCTTGTTGCATACTGCTGTGACTGAACCAATTGAGGGCATTGCTTTTCTAGGCTATGCTCTCCTTGAGAGCAAACAGGCTTTTGCTGCCTTAAGCTTCCAGCTGTACACATGATATAAACATTGCTGATCCAACACAATTAGAATTTGTATTATTTGAGAGTTTCTGTTTGTACTTGTATTCTTGCTGAAGAGCCTCAAGCCAGATTCACCCCTTCTTTATATTCTCTTTCACTCTTTGTCTATTGAGACAATAAAAGCAGGAAACGTCTCATTACATATATTATCTATGTTTTGTGCTCTTATGAGTTTAAGTGAAAAAAACAGTATTTTCTCTGGGAAGTCAGAGTTTTGCCAGAATCCCTCAAGCTGGTCATGAGAAGATGTATGTTACATTTCAGTCAAATAAATTAATCACTTAGGTTTTAAAATCTGAATCAAAGAATTTTTCTCACAGCAGTTCACTGTTAATCCTACCTGAACTACAAGAGAAAGTTACTTAATTGTCTCATAACTACAAGCTCCCATGCCAAAGTGTTCCAACAGGTGCACTGTAAAATCCCCATGTAACTGTCACAGTGCAAAAAGGAATTCAAAGAGCAGGGTGCCTCCCAGAGGAGTGAAGACAATATGGGAATCCTGCTGGTTTTACTGAGCATTCAGTCTACTCGAATGATCTGTCAAGTTTAATGTTCCTTTTTACTTTGGCAAAAATAAAAAAGCCATTATGCAGGGCAGAAACTGAAAAGCTTAAGGGCTTGTTTTCTGGTGATGCTGGTTCTCAAACACAGGCAGTGTATGTGGCAGCCCTCCCTCAGCAGTGGGTGACACTTCTTTGGCTTTTGCCTAATTCTGTAGACACCTGATTCTTTGACATCTCTATCTTGCTGTCACCTTGGTAAAGAGGTCAGTGAACATAGAGAATAAGTACACAAACACTTCTTTATAAGAGAAACAAATGAAAACCCCAGCCTGTCAAGACCTTCCAGACTCCTCTCCCCCTTCACGGTTCAAGGTCAGTCAATTTGCAGTGTGTCCATTTTCAAGGGATGAGTTCATATTTTTACAAGGGCCTATAGTGACAGGACAAGGGGAAATGGTTTTAAGCTGAGAGTCAATTTAAATAAGCTATTAGGAAGAAACTCTTCATTGTGAAGATGGTGCGGCACTGGGACAAGTTGCCCAGGGAAGCTATGGATATCTCCATCCCTGGAAGTGTTCAAGGCCAGGTTGGATGGGGCTTTGAGGAACCTGGTCCAGTGAAAGGTATTCCTGCTCACGGCAAGAGTGTAATCTTTAAGGTTTCTTCTAATCCAAACATTTTTGTGATATCTCAGTTTATGAATTGCAGAAATTCTTTTTTGAAGCTTTCAAGGTTGAAGTCCAGCCCTTTCAGGTGTTTGCTGCACAAGGAGCTCAGATGCAGAAGTTGAGGCCTACAGGTTCCCCATGGCATCTGTTCAGTTTATACAGAAAAACTGGGTATAGAAACCAGAGGCACCCTAAGGAGTGTCACTACTACATTAAAACCTGTTTTCACTGCATCTGTTTTTTCCATGTCAAAACACACACCAGTTCCTCCTGAACACATTCCTGCCTTACTCTTCTTTAAGGGCATAGGGTTCATTAGTACTCTGGGAACCATACAAGGCTTTAAGGAACTCTATTTTTGCTGCATCTATTTCTGAGTTTTACTACTTCATCCACAGTCATTAAATTCTTGCTGCGCACAGGACATCCTACAGCACTGGCTGTCTGTTGTTTACTCAAGTACTTGCGATAGAGTCCTTCTATGTCTGACATTATACTCTAGTTAAAAAAGCACAACATTTAAAAAAAGAAAAACAACAACAAAAAACATCCATCAAACCACCAAACATGTTCCCAGAGTCAAGTTCAAAGTGCACAGCTTAATGCCATTGGCTGAATTTTTTATGTAAACTATGCCTGTAAAAGTCAAGACCAAAAACTGCAAGACCAGCTTCTCAGATGTTTACCTGAAACACTCAATAGTTCCTATTTACAGGTTAGTTCTGTTGTTTGCCCTCAACAATGAGTTTTTCAGCAGCTGTATATCTTTGACACACTTGGACACACACAAAAAGTTAATAAAAAGCCAGAGGAAGTTAAAACAGTGAAGACACCATATGGAGAACCTGGACAGAAAGCTTCAGGTTGTCTGACCCCTTCCATTCCCCCACAACTGCATTTTCTACGTTCAAAATACAGTTTCTATTTAAACAGAAGGAAAAAAAAAATCAACAAAATAACACAGTTAGTAAATATTTCTCTCCAAAGTTCTGTTCTGAGGATGAGGTGCAAAATTAGGCACTGTGGTCTTTATAAAATGTTAGGTTAAACAAAGAATAATGGCAGTTTGCAAGTGTTTCGTAGGAAAACCATAACATGATGAAAAGCAATAGCCAAAACATTCTCCCCAGCAGAAGTGAAATAATGTATTTCATCAGACCCAGTTCGTGGCTGTGACTCCTCCGCAAACAGTGCCCCGAAGTGCTCCGAACTGAGCAGTGCCTGGAAGCACGGGCAGCGAACAGTGCCCACCGTCACATACGATGACAATAACCCCCCTGAAATACTGACACCAGTTAAGGCTGTCCCGTTCTCCAAACCCAACACGGAGCTGCGAGAGCAGGGAGACACAAGCAACAACCACCAGTGGCCAGCTTCCGTAGGGAAAGTATATGCCTGGGCTCCACAGCTGTTCCAGCCCATCCCGCTGCTGCCCGGGAGCCTGGACAGCAGCATCCCACAGCCAGCCCCAGACACGGGAAGGGCCGGGGGCCCCTCCGAGCCACCACCCCGCTGAGAGCCACCCGTTTCCCCGGCAGCTGGCAGGGAGGGGGAGAGGACAAGAAAAAGGAGGAGGGTGATGCAAGGATGCGCGCTCGAGGGGACCGCGGGTTGGGCGACTGGAAGGATGGACAGACAGAAAGACAGACGGATTGAAAGATCTCCCTTACCTGCCACGCTGCCGCTATCTCTGCTCCGCCGCTGCCGCCACCGCGCTCCAGCAGCCTCCCGCGGGGCGGATTTATAGCCCGGGCCCGCCCGCCGGGCGGTGCCGCCGCCGCCCGCACCGCGGCCCCGCCCGCACCAGCGCTGGCCTTGGGCGGCTGCGGGGGCTGCGCCCCCTGTGCCCGCTCTGCGCGGGGTCCCTGGCTGGATGTCAGCCGGGGTGTCAGCCGGGAGCCCCGACGCCCACCCGCAAGCCCGAGTCCCCGCTCCGCTCCTTCGTGGATGAGCGCTGACATGCCATTGCCGGGCAGGCTGGGCGGAGGGAGCGGCGCAGACCCGGCGCCCTGCTTCCCGAAGCTGGTTAGCAGGGGCTTCCCGCAGTTTGGCGAGGAGAGGGGAGTGTGGGCAAGGGCTTGCCCAAGGACTGAAAGAGCAGAAGCTTTGGGAAAGGCTGAGCCGGGGGCGGCGACGGCGGGGTCCTGCAACAGGTGGTCACAGTCCTGTGGACCTACATACTCCTATATAGATATAAAGTCTATCTCCCATATCCCGAGTTGCAAAATCTTTTGCTCATACATCAAAATGACCACTAAGAAGGAAACCTGTATTTGCAAGAGGAAAATAATGCCTTCGCACATTTCTGGTGAAGTTACAGAGGGTGCAGCGGGTGCTGCAAGTGCTGTGTGAGATTCCCAGTGAACAGCCCTTTGGCAGGAAGCGCAGCTAATCGTTTATTCCAAAAAGAGGCCCTAGCCTGCTGTGCAAAGAGTATCTGTGTATACACAGTTCTGCGCGCAGCCACCCGCCAAGGGGCGGGTTAAACTGTGACGACCTGAGCCGCTTTTTCTGTGACTTTTCTGTAAAGCACACTTCCCGCAAATGTGTGATTTCACTTAACAACCTCACTTTTATGGCAGGTTACTGTGACCCAAACTGATGAAATCACAGCATGTTGTCATTCTCCCTCACGCAGTGGCCTGAAGAGGAAATCAGAAATTCCTCAGACTCTGCAACTCTGTTAAACTCTCTGCCTCTTGTCTTCTTGGCTATACAATAAGCTTATTAAGTCGATCTACAAAAGCTAACTGCTGTTCAAATGCATATTAGCTTCTTCTCTCCTGAGTCAGCTTCTGCACCTGAGTCAGAAACTGGCGCCTTCTGGAAAAAAACCCCTGGAGTTCTGGTTCTTTTTTCACCACAAAATGATGGGAGATCATGTTGTGCAGAAAAATCCTAAAGTATTACCAAATGTAGAATAAAGGAAATTTCTTGGGTTTTTACCTTTGATTAGTTAATGTCTGCAAGGATGAAAAATATTTCTGAATAATGCAAGAGAAGCCTTTGTCATTCTAAGACAGCACTGGTCTCTGTGCATTTTCTTTGCTTTTTTGGATCATAAAAGGTCTAATCTTTTATCATCTTAAACTGTGATGCCTGGAAATCAATGAAACCATCACAAGTAATTTAATTTGCAACTGAGCCTGTTTTGAAGTCATATCTTCAAAATTACGTCATCAAATCACTGGTGTGCTGTGTTTGTTATGGAAGATCTGTCTAGCTCAGTGTACCAAAGTTATGGAACAAGTGTAAATGCTAGAATGAGAAGATGGGCTTGACTAATTTTCCAAGAGATTAATCCTTCCTTTATCTGATCATGAAACAAAATCCTAGCTCAGAAACATTCAGTCCTTCAGAAAACAGACCTGAGTCAGTGTCTGATTTGTGTGATTTGGCCCATTCTCAAGCAGTTTTTCAGTCTGCTGTGCTTGGCTGCTTTTTGGGGAAGGGGTTGAAAGCTCCAGAGAGTCAGATGGAATGAACTGTTCTCTGTGCACTACATGCAGATTTTTGCAGTAAAAAACAAGTACTGAGTCTGGAATGGACTGGAGAACGTGAATGAAATGTTTTATTTTGCTTTGACCTTCGCAGTTTGTTTATTATTTAGATCACATGTAGTGTTGGACCTTCCAAAATGTTGTAGATGGGCAGGTAGAAGCCCCAAGGAGTAGTTGTTCTGAAAGCCTGGTAATCTGTGCAACCAAAGAGAGCCTTTGCAAGTTCATGCACTCTTCCCAGCTATCTTGCTAGTTATGCCTGAGAATAACACAGTGATTTAGAGTGTCTTTTGAGGGTAAGTGGTGGATTGCAAAAGAAAATGAATTAATTCCAAAAATCCAAGTTAGGAAGTCTTTTACTATGTGAAGATGTAATTGCTAAAGTTTGTACTCAGAGATCCAAATCCTGACATGTGCCAGAAAGGAGCACAGCTGAAAGCTTGGGGAACATCACTCCCTCTGCTTGAAAAAGTATGCTCAGAAGGCAGGTTGGGAAAACAGGAATGTCAAGGCTCAATTTGCCAGAATGTCACTGCTGACAATGCAACCGGCACAGCCTCAGTGAGTTTTCAGCCCCTGCTGGGCTGCAGGACTGCTCACACCGCATTCCTGCAGCAGCAGAGTGGCTCCTGTGCCAGTATCTATACGTGTACAAACGTGTGTACTTTAGGAACTACAGTGCTTGGGAGACAATACAAGCTGCCACCCACATGGGCCCACTGAAATCCTAAGGAGTACTTCTAGTGTAAATATTATTTCATTTGATAAACCAGCTCTATGCAGCTGGCATGCACTTGTCCTTTCCAGAAGAGCATCTCTAGAGTGGCTGCCCAGACACAGATCTCCATTCCTGTACCAGAAAACAGACTGTGCAAATGAACCTGAAACCTCTCCAGGGCTGTCAATGGCATTCACTTGAGATCACAGTTTAGTTCTCCAAGTTCTTTAAGAGTAAAGTAAATAAGTCCTTGATGTACTGTTTCATTTTGTTTTACTAAACTGGGTTGTTGTAGGTATCCACGCACTCAAAGATTTCTTTGCACAAAGAATGAAAGTCCATATTTCCATGCTAGTGAAAGACTAATCATATGTGCTGAGCAGAAACCTGCCTACGTGTTCCAGTATCTGGCAGTAACAATATTTCAGCATTTAAATAGCACTTTAAAGCCATTAACTAATCAATGCTTACAAGGCTCCAGGGGAAAGAGGGTGGTGCAAATTTAGAACCACCAGACTAGAGACCTGATCCAAAGTCCACCAAAAGGTAGCAATTCCATCTATTTCAATGCTATGGAAACAGATTTTAATTATGAAACTATTCCTCTTTCCCCTGACATTGTATTTCTTGCCATGTCAGCATTAACACAGAAAACTTCAGTGGTTGTGCTGCAGCATCAAAGAAGGAAAAAGAGTTAAATAAAGGAGGAGCACAGTGTTATATTTTGCAAAAAATACTGTGCATTTGTTTAGAAAGATCTCTGAACACTGTTTACATTTAAGCAGTGGTAATATTATTAGTCACTGCAAAAGAAACTGGGTGTTCCCTTGTTCTTGCTAACAATACAGGAGGGATAATTTTGGATTAAGCTACATGTTTTATGAAAAATATACTTGATGTTTGCTAGTTCATGTTAAAAGAATTCCCTCTGTGACCCATCAAATATCACACCCCCTCCACTGGGAATTTTATTCTACTACAGCCTTTTGTTGTTGTCTTTGGATCCCTTGATGATGCTGACATGTAGCCATACGGATCGGTTGTCCTTCCAAAAATTATTCAATGTAGCTTTGAACAAAGGGCACTGACCTCAATTAAAAATGTAAATAAATAACACCACAGACTGAAGATTCACATGCCTTTGTCAGAGATCTGCCTGGTATTATTCATATCCCCCGTTAACTACTTATTTCCAGTTTGGAAACTGCTTTTGGCAGGTTTATCTGCTTCAGCAAAAGCATAGATGTGGGGTGAGTCATTTATTTTGTCTTGCATTAGGAACTTCCTGCCATTTGCAGAGGAAGTGGATTCTTTTTTTTAATGTATTTCAGAAGGTCAGGTTCATCTGTAAGTTCGTTTGATTAATGGAGTGGATGGGGTGGGGATAGTGGGATTGATTTGTTTTGAATAGGTATGTCCCTTCAGGAGGTTTTGATAGAATGTTTTACCAAGGGGAAAATTTCTGTAGGAAGCTCTGTTGGTTGGTGTGGAATATGTGAGCTACATTCACAGCACGACTCAGCTGCTGAGTGACACAGTTGCCCAGCCCTGCATTTGCCACTCAGGCTTTCAGTCCAGTGTACATGGACAAATAAGTGCCTAAGAACTGGGTTTATGAGAAGTCAACATGATGACTGGTAAATATTAAAGCTAGCCAAGAGAGACAAGGTCTAAAATAGATTTTATGTTTATTTCCACATAAGGTTTTTGACTGTGAGTACTCTCTGAGATGAATACCTATGGTCACTGAGAATTTTCTCTGGTACTGCCTCATAATCCATAACCCACAGTGGATGCAGACATCTAGGGTGGTGTCAGATACCATACTCACTCTACTGTTTGAGCACAGCTCTTCTGCTTACCAGGAAAAAATCTCAACCACAGCCTACAGGGTGTTTATATACCCATTACACAATTCTTTGTTTGCAATTTCTCCTGATGGAGTTAGCACATTTTGCAAAAATAATGAAAGTTCATCAAGCCAAACAGGAAAAGGGAAGAATTTGGCTCTGTAACTCACAGATGTCATTGTGAAGGCAGGGAGATAGCTCTATATCCCTGCTACAGTTGGAAAGAGAATTGGGACTTACTGCATACTTCCACTCCTCCTCCAAACGGAAATGGCTCCAATTGCAATATCTAGATGAAAATCTATCTCTCACACCAAGAACTCATGAAGAGTTATCTATCTATTGTACAAAAGTTAAGAATTCAGCAAGAATTCTCTGAAACTTGCACAGGGTAAGATAAAAGGCAACAAATCCCAACAGGGGCTTCAGTTAGGATCGAGAGCACCTCATTTTCCCATGGTGGCAGTGGTTTCACACATATCTTGATTTGGTGGCAGCACAACTGGGGTTTTAGAGGGCTCAGTGGTATCTCTATTTCAGACTAAGGAGGCAAATACAGGGTCCTGCACCTGGGGAGGAATAACCCCAGGCACCAGTACAGGTTGGGGGCTGACCTGCTGCAAAGCAGTTCTGTGGAGAAGGACCTGGGGTCCTGGTGGATAACAAGAGGGACATGGAGCTCTTGGAACAGGTCCAGTGGAGGACAACAAAGACGATTAAGGGGCTGGAGCATCTCTCTAAGGAGGAAAGGCTGAGAGAGCTGGGCCTCTTCAGCCTCGAGAAGAGACAACTGAGAGGAAACCTCATCACTCTACACAAGTATCTGAACAGAAGGTGCCAAGAAGATGGAGTCAGGCTCTTCTTGGTGATGCCAAGCGATAGGACAAGAGGTAATGGACAGAAATTCATGTGCAGGTGACCAAGCATGGGAACAAATTGCCCAGAGAGGTTGTGGAGTCTCTCTTGCTGGAGATATGCAAGAACTGTCTGGACACAACCCTGTGCCATGTGCTCTGGGATGACCCTGCTTGAGCGGCGTGCTTGGACCAGATGACCCACTGTGGTGCCTTCCAACCTGACCCATTCTGTGATTCTGTAATTCTGTGAGGTTCAGGTGAGTTCACCACAATCAAAGTGTAATGCACTGATGTAGTCTCAGTTTGTCTACTCAGATGGGTTCTTTGTGTATCCTTCTTTGCCACCTGCTTGGCACTGTGCAGAACAAGTTCACACAGTGCTATGCACTGTGGTCCATGAAGATCCCTGTCCTTGCTGATGGCCCCAGCAGGATGTGTATGGTGACCCCCTACTCACCTGACCTCTTGTTTGTCCAATGGTCTGAACAGAAAGCTGTTTGGGGCTGCTGGGAGATGAAAGAATTAGTTTTATGTGTAAGTGAGAGCCTGTTGAAGGAGTTTGTTTATTCCTGCTGGAGGAATATTGAACTCTTTAGACTTGTCCACCTGTTAAACACACAGGTACACACCTGTATGTACAATTATATAGAGCTTATTCTTTAGAGATCGACACCAAACATACAGAAAACACAGTAAGTTCCCTTACAGATATAGCTTTACTGAGCTGGCATGAGATATTATTACTTTTTTATTCATCTTGATTCTTTTTGTGGTCAAATATGAGCAGTCAAGGAAGTAGAGAGACCTGTTATAACTGTGAACCAAGCCCTCCCTACACAGCAATCAGACATAATAAGGGGAGAGTTTCCTCAATTCTCTGAGAAGTGGGTGGCCTTCACTATCCCACTCCCAACAAGAAACTTGGTGTTTATCAGAAAGGGTTTTCTCTGGCTAAAGCAAACCAGTTAGAAAGTGCTGCCTTTGGCATTAACAACTACCCTTAGACATTTCTTCCTCTTGAAATTTTCTTTCCAAAATAGCCTACAAGAAGACAAGCTACACAGGTCACTAATTCAATTTTGGAAGCAATGTATGAATAGAGGTTTTACCCAAGTCCAGCTGATGCCCACAGGTGGTCATCTACAACTTCTTGCACCTGTAATCCTTCCATCTGCCTGGCCAAAGTCTTGGGTACCAGAATTCTGCATCTCCATTCGTCAAGTGTGGAGAATCTGACTGACCATTCATTGTAACTGCTGTCCTCTGCTTCAAACTCAACAAGTTTTAAGAAGTACCTGTAAGTTGGAGATGTCTTTTCATTAAAAGTTGCATTCACATTCTAGAAAGGGCGGATTCTATGTACTTGAATGTTAAGAACACTGCTCGTATTGACAGTGTTAGGAGTGTACAAACAGAACTGACTTGAGGGCTGCACAAGCAGCCTGAAGGGGACTTTAAGTCATCAGTGTAAAACAGACTTTGCAGCATCTTCTTGTTAAGTAGAAAGGAGTAACCAGGGATGTGCTGGGTATGAGCATGTGCTGTGATAAATCAGACTATTTGAAGCAGATCACAGGATTTGGAAACCAGAAAGAAATCTCCTTTTTCCAAACACTTTGCTGTAGGTCGCTTCAGCTGACATGCCTGCAACTCCTGTCCTGACCAAAGCAGAAAGCACCATATGCAATTTGACACTTTTTTGATTCTCTGTGGTCGTTATTTGGCTGCCAAAAATTGCTCCAAAACTGAAGTACAAGTGCTCCACTCCCTCCCTTTAGTCCCCATCTTTAGTTGTTATATTTTTAAAGAAGTTCCTCTACTAGCTCGAAATCTGGAAAGTACTTCCCTCCCCCCCTCACCTCTCCCTCCCCCTCCCTCTGGCTGAGGTGTTGGTATACACACAAACATGTAGCTGCAAGTTCATCTGTGTGTACCAGAATCCTTCCCATTCCATCTTTCACAGCCTCACTGAAGGAACATCCAACTCACATCTCAGCTGAACTTTTGAACCCACCAAGTACTGAGATAGCTCAAAATCAAGCAAAACAGGCTGAAGGGTGCCTATCAATTTGAGGAGCAACTAAGCAAGTGCAAGCCAGAACTCTATGCTCACTGATGTCTGATAAGGAAGAGCTGGTAAAAAGCCTGATCATTGTCTAATCTTCCCCACATAGTAATGTCATGTGCCCTCTGCTTGAAAATGCAGTTAAAAGTGCATGTCCTTTTGCCCTGAGCACACATTTACATAGCAGTAACACAGCCAAGCAATTAACTGAAAGAAAGTCTGGTTCTTCAAGACCCTAAATGACATGTATCACTTGTGATCAGTTAGATGGCTACAGCTGTTTTCTGAAGTTTTGGGTTATAAATGCTGGTCTTGCAGCTCTGAACCCAACGTCAAAGAAGTACAAAGTAATGTTGCTGGTTGGTACTGTGGACTCAGAGCTGACCATAGCAACATGCCTGGGACCACCTGGGACCATGTTCATGGTCTTGTACTGCTGGGCATAAAACACAAACACCTGTGAAACAGATCCTCGGGTTCCTTCCCTGCCTTGTGTCCAGGTAGAGGAGACAAAGGTTGATTCACTTCTTAGAAATGCTTCAAAGAGTAAAGTGTCAGAGAGGAGACAGGTAGGACACAAGCAGCAAGTTTTGATTGCAGTCTATTTAAGGCTTCTTTTGACAAAGACCAGGTGTGTAGCCTTAAGACAAAATAATGGAGGGAGTAGGGACAGGAGAAGAGAGCAATAAGTAAGCTGATTGCAGCTCTTGCAGCAAAACTGGACATGCTCTTTTTGCTAGCCATTTCAAAACAGTTGCTCAGAATCAAACAGCCAGCTCTAAAACAGCAATTCATTCATTTAATAGCTTTAGAGGCTGTTTGCTATTAAACAAGTCATGGTAAATCTGTTTCAGATTAGCAAGCAAATGAGTCACAAAAAAATCCCACTTTGGTGTTAAGTTTTGGCCTGTACAAACTGCATCTCAAACAGATGCTGTGTCCATACTGCTAAATATAAAACAACCAAACCCCAATCTCTGGCCCTGACATTAAGTATTGTGGCCTAAGACTTCATGTCTTTGGACCAACAGACTGACCCCACACATTGTGAAGCATTTGGCCCTGGCTTTCTTCTGTGCTACAAGTGGTGGCCCTTTGGTCCTAAGATTTGTCTTTATTTTCATAATGTGTTTTTTAGTTCAGAGGTTCTGGAAGAATCTAAGGGTGGTGTTGCAACCCATAAGAGTGATGTTTTTATGGTCTGAAGCTGCAGGGTTGTGTTGCATCCCCCAGGGTATGCATGGGGCTGAGCCTGGTGGGAGATCCCTGGGGGACTGGGCAGACTGGAGTGTGGTCATGTCCATACTGCCTGGTGACAGCTCCTGGGAAGAGGGCAGGCCAGAGCCAGTGACCAAAATAGAAATTCAGTGTGTGGACAGGCAAGAGTCTGGGTGTTGCGCTCATACCCTGTCCCCTTTTAGCCTACATACATCCAGAGTAGCTGAGCAGGCTCCTCTGTAGGTTTTATCATCACATGCATCCACCTGGAGTTAGACACTAAGCAGAGGACAGCCTCTGTAAACATCTGAAGCTCTCAGTGCTCCTCAACAACTTCTCACTAACGAAGAATTGCAGTAAGTGAAGCACCACCTCTGCTGGCAGTCTCTAGATAGGTGGAAAACACTAGGAAAATTCAGCAGCATTTCAGCTTCTCTCTACCCAAAATTGGATGCCGAAAGGAAGACACTAGCCTTGTTTCTTGCAGCAACTGAAATTTTTTATGCTTTCAGCAAGAGCAACTCTGAAAAGTTTTTTTACAAAATACAGACAATCTGACAAAGAAAACAACTGTTATATTTTTATCAAAAAGAAAAAACAAAAGTAAAATGAAGGATTTCTCACAATATCACAGAACAGAGTAGAGGTATTTGTAATCCAAATCATACCTCCAAGAAAGCTTTCCTCCACCTAAGGTGAAAAGAAGGAGAGAGATTCTTTGCTGTAGGAATCATCCAGCTACTGAAACCATCAAAGATGAGTGATTGCCAGGTTGATGTCTAGTATCTGCAAAACATATGTCAATAAGTTCCTGACACTTGTCTTGTAAAAGGGCTGGTGGTGGAAAGATTGGCTATGTGCATAAAGAGACTGGTGAATATAATATATGTTGCCTCTGGTAGCATTTTTGTCACCATCACCCACAGTATTCTTACTTTCAAGTTGAAAAAGTATGGGATGCATAAGTGTGCTTGAAAAATGGTTGTGCTGCAAGAGCTAAAGTGTGTCATAATCAATGGCTTAACATCCAGCTGAAGGCCAGCATCAAATGGAGTGCCACAGAGATCCAGTATTGTTCAGTGTTTTCATCAATGATTTGGATGATGAGACAAGACGTGTGCACCCTGCAGCAAATTCAAGATAATGCTCAGTGAGGGAAAGTGATTGATTATCAAGTGAAAAAGATTCAACCCAGAATGACTTTGAGAAACATGGATATTGTACCAACAAGAACTTCCTGAAACTCAGCAGGGAGAAGTGCTGAGTTCTGTCCTTGGGTGGAATAAACCCACACATCAGCATAGGCTGGGAACTGAATGGCTGAGACTTGATGAAAGGGAATGCTGGGGTTGTGGTCGATGCCAGAATGAGAAAGGAGGCAATGCAACTATCACATGAAGTTACATCACAAGAAGCATGCAGCAGATCCAGGGAAATTATTACCCCCTTTACTTATTCCTGGTGGGACTATTTTTGGGCCTACCAGCATGTCAAGAACCATAAAAAGCTCAGCAAAGAGCTGCAAAGATAGTTAGAGGGATTAGGACAGATGACCTTCAAGAAGGTAAGAAGGCTTGTTTAATCCTTGCAAGAAGAAACACTGGGGTGGTCTTATAGCAGCCTACATCTGCGAATAAAATTTGATTCAGAGGGCCTGTCATGGGGATCACCATCTGGAGCAGGTAGGAATTCAGTTGAATATGCTGAGGACAAGGATGTCACAACAACTGAAGACTGTCAGGGCTCTCTTGGGGGATATCCAATGAACAGAGATACCAGAATCCTAGTCTTGCCACTTTTACAAAAAGTACAGGCCAAGCAGAGTAAGAAGGAACAATCAAATCAGTGTTAATAGTAGCTGGAAATAATGCGTCTTAAAGGGCTAGTTGTGTTCATTATCTAGGAAGCATAGTCCTTCTAGTTTGTATCCTAAATGGCCATGGTAGAAGATACGATACTCAGACATGTAATTTCTCTTTATTAAAGAGCACATGCATAGCTGGTAATGCCCAGCAGTGATCACAGTGCAGTGGGCAGGAGCTCCCACAGTTTACAGTGGGATACAGGTACACATAGGCTGCTGCTGCTGGTTCCCATGCCCTCAGTGCAGTGGACTGATCATCAATGATATCAAATGGAAGAAGCAGCTTTTCAGGAAGTTTGTGTTGAGCGCTGTTGCCTCATTGAACTCTCTAAGTGTCTGCCAGCATGATGGAGGATTTCATTTATCTTTTTGCCACCCAGCACTGAGATACAACATCTATGAATGCAAGGCCACATGTGTTTAATAATGTGTAGCAAAACTTTACAGATGTGGCTAATTATTATTCATTACTTTTGGTATTACATTGCTGGATAGAGCTAAGGTTACTATTCGCTACAACTTACTAAAAAATGATGTTGAGGGGCAGTTTGTGTCAAAAATGCTCATTATTGAAATGGTGAGGACATTCCCTATGATCTGCTAGGGGACCAAGGCCAGAGTGCAAGTCTTGAATACTTCACAGTTATTGATAATTGCAAGTACTGGAGCTACCACAAGTATCAGTTCTGTGAGATGAGGAGGTTCTGAGTGCATGTACGTACACTTTGTTGAAAGGCCTGAGTGTTGTAATCCACCCACATGTGGGCTGTGGTACCAGGCAACTTTGCAAAAAGGGACAATCTAACCCTCAGCAAAGAGCACCACATATCATGGAGCTTGGACACACATGAGCCACGAGACCAGAGTTTTCAGCAGGATGATTAATACCAACGTCACCCTGGGAGAATAATATGAACATACGGAAACAAAACATTTTGAGCTTGGAGGCCCTGTATCTAAAAACACTGCCTGTACCACACTTTGTGTCCCTTCAGCTGAGAAAGACCCTGAGCAAACTGATAAGGGATGACATGAAGAACATTTGTTACTGAATGTAAGATTTCCTGTTTAGCGTGCTTTCCCTGATGGAATGCATTTATGGCTTTTTTTGTACCATGCGTTGCAGGATATTTTTATCTCAGAAGAAGCTCTTTAAAATTATCAGAATTTAAAAGAAGACAAAAATCTGTTGCAGTTTTTATGGTCAATTTTCAGACATGATATCTCAAGATATATTTGGGCAGAACTTCAAAGCCATCTTGTTAGAAACTTAAATAAGTCCTGAAAAAAATTCTTAACTCAGAAAGGAAGCCTTGAGTATAACTAGTTAGCACATTGTGAAAAACATACAAGTCTGTCTGCAGCAGTATTTAAAACTGGAAATTACAGTAAAATGGGGAAGCTGCTTTTAAAAATCTTATAAAGTAGCATGGAAAAAATCAAAAACCTTGAACTAGGTTTTTTGCCTACAAGACCAGATATGCCATATCTGATTCTTCCTACTGGGTTATCACTGTCATTAGTTCCATGACAGAAAAGTCCACAGGAGCCAAATTTAATCTTCTTTTCTCTCTGTGGCATTTGATGCAGCCTGGGGGAAGGGACAGCTCTTGCTCCCCTGACTCAGGCAGCTGTGAAGCTGCTTTACAGCATTTTATTCTCAATTGTGAACGAACTTTTCCTATGTCCTTTCTGCCTGTAACTATTAGAAACTCAAGACAAAGGCTGAATGCAGACGATCTTCCTGAGACCCATTATTGATTGGCCTTTCATCAGATCAGTGGTTTTAGCTTAATACTAATCTTGAATATGCTGAAAGCTCCAGATGTAGACATGAAAGCCAGACCTCATCCCTTCCTTCTGTGTGTTCCCTTTTCCAGGAAGGGTCCCAAGGGCTCTTGGGATACCTGCAAGAGTCCCACCCAGTTCTGAGCTGCCATCTCTCCATAACCTCAGACAAGAGCTCATATAATGACAAGCTTGTGTGCTAAGCACTCAGGTGTTGGGGGACTCAGGTGGATTTTACCTCCAAAGTACAAGATTTGTAACCTTGTCTGCTGGAAAACAGCCTTGTGTTATAGTTAAGTTCTTCAGGGCTTTTTATAGATGAGAGAATGCATACTCTTTGCTTGGACCCTTCTTCATGCAAATTTGCAAGAACAGCTTATCAGAATTGCTGGTCTAGGGGATGTGCTGCAGAAAATGGATCCTCACCTATATCCAAGTGGCTTCAAAGAGGTGTCTGGCTATTGGAGACCAGCCACTGTCAGTGCTGCACGGTAGCTTGTACTCCCTGTCTGGATGATCACACTGAACCAGCAGAACACTAAAAGGCCAAGGAGAAAAAAAAGCCCAAGGAGGAGAAAAGCCCAATGTGTCTCATGATAACTGATGGTATCAGAAGTTCCTTGGGTTTAGCAGCTGCCAGTGTCTCTTCTTAGAAGTTTGTCAAAACAGAACTTTCTTCACCAAAATGGGAAGTGTCCTTTATTTTCAAGCATCTGCAGTGTACTGAACTAGACATTTTTATAGCCACATCGTCTGTGTGCCCACTGCCAACATCCAGCAATTATGTTATGTACTCAAGAGTTTTCCTGGCAAAGTATCAAACCTCCCTGGAATAATCTGAAGCAACCTCAGTTTGTATGTTCCCTGGTACTGCAGAAAGGCTGAGCCAGGGCACGGAGTATCACGGAGTGTGATACTGAGTCTGCAGATGTGGTAAATATTTAAGGTTAGGATTAAGAACTATTTTAAAACACTTCTTTCTCATAAACTTTCACTTATGTTATGACACCTGAAGTTCTTCCTGCAGTTAAATAATAATAATGATTCATTGTTGTCATTGATGTGTGTTTCTGTTCAAATACTTAAATCAGTTCCTTAATATAGAAGGCTTGTTTATAAATGTGGAAAAGGAATAGCATATCTATCCTACTCTGAGTGATTCACCAAAGATTTGAGATGCCTTTGGTCAAGAGGAAAAAAACACCTAGACATTTTGGCACATTCTGTGTTCAATCCTTTTTTTATTTTGGATGGGGACAGATCCCTGTTTTCCTGGTCATAAGAGGGATGGATGCAGTTGCAGGAATCATGAATAAAAAGCAGGGAGGTGGATCTGGTAAATGATGTAAAAGTCAACTTCTTCTTCAGTAACTGGTGGTTTTTAGAAGTATAACTTTATTTAAGATGGTTAAGTCTAAGTCTAAGTCTAGGAAGTTCCACTGAGGAAGTGGATAGCCCAGATGTCAAGGTTTTGGTCAAGATGGGCATGTATCACTGTACAAAGTAGACAAAACTCAAGCAACTCTGGAAGCTGAATGTGATTTTTCCTGTTTATTGCTTTGTGCTCAACATACTGATGGTGTAAATACTTGGCTATTGCTTTGTGCTCAATCTACTGATGATGTAAATATTTGTGGAAGTTAAAAAAAAAGCATAAACATCACAAGGGCATGTGGAGAAGGGAGGCTCAGACATCCTGGAAAATGGGATGTGACCCTGCAAGGGACTGGAAGAAGGTTTTCATTCAGTTTCTTATAGAAAGAGGAAGATCAGACAGTTTCTTATATTTGTAACCACTTACATGCTCAAGACTTGGGGAAAAAAATGTACATAAAGCACTGCAGTGCTTCATAAAAAGGGTTTCAAAGAAGATACTAGATGGAAACACTACTGGAAGTACTGACTTACTGTAAACATTTGAAAAAACAGGCTACTAGCCTCAAGGCTTTGAGAAAGAATAAAGGCTTTAGTCTATTGACAGGAAACCAGAGCTGGAAAGAAATTCACAGCATTTTCCAAACATTACTTTTTTTTCCCCTTAGAGTGAGAAGTCTGCCAAGCAGCTTCTAGTGGAAAGAACAGAACTTGTATTTTCATATCAAATTATAGAAAACTAGAGTTGAAGAGAACTCAAAATGGGAATCTGTACCTCTTTGGAAAAAGGGTCAAGTAAATGTAGCCATTACTTATCAACCGATATTTTTTAAACTATTTTAAATCCTCCAGAAATAGAATTCGAGGCTTTGTTGCTTCTCCTAAGATAAATTACTCTAAGGAATTATTTTTTAGGTATTTTTTTCTGTTAGTTCTTTCTTATAATAGGCTGAAGGTACTTGGAGAGCACGTTTTCCTTCTCATATGTATCACTTTTGATAACATTTCCAAGCACAGGAAGGCCAGCAGTTTTCAGGCTTTCATTCTGTGTGTTTCTGCGGTGTTTCTACTGTTTCTTTTCCCCTTTTAGTATTGAAAAGCACAACAAACTTTATTTTTAGAACATTTCCTCATAAGTCTTTTTGCCTAAAGGTCTTGCCAGGATCATAGTCCTTCACTCAGCGTCTCTGTTTTCTTTGCAGGTTTACTAACATGCTGTATTCAAAACTGGCACTGAAATCTGGAAACCACAGGTGCTGAAGGGTCCTCTATGGGTTTATTACTCAAAGGGGGATAAATGAAGGGCAAAGTTTACCTCCTATGTTTGACTTACAGTAGTCCTGTAATATGTCCTGAAGTGACATTTGCTTGGTTTCCCATCTATTGTACTCTTTCATATTCAGTTCTGTGCTGTTGTTGCCTTGAGAGCTTCCCTTCTTTTTCTAGTTGGTCTGTGATTTCTCATTTCTATGTTTTTAACAAATTCATTAATTTAGGCCTTTTCCTCTGCTTAATGAGATCAGTGTGAGTGTTGAACCTGCCTGCACACACTGGTGCCAGTTACTCACGTAAATTGGATTTCTATTTTATGGTGACATCAAAAATCACAAATTGAGAGGGGCTATTTGATGTGCCATCTCTGTTGGCTAGAAATTGTTGCACCTTACTCTGAGTCACGCCACTGAATGTTGTAGTTGCTTTACAGTATTTTTGTGTAGACCATATATCCCAAGGTTTTATTACAAATGCAATTCATTACATCAAATGTTTCCCTGTGATGGGAAACACATCACTCAGCTGGGTGAGAGTGGTGGACTGACTTTGGATGGCCACCAAGTGCCCATCAAGCTGCTCTTTCACTCCTCCTTCTTAGAAGGACAGGGGAAGAAAATGATATTAACTGTTTGAAGGTTGGGAAAAGAACAGGGAGATCACTCACCTATTACTGCTGTGGATAAAACAGATCTGACATGGGGAAGATTAACTTCATTTATTGCCAATTAATAACAATTAAAAATAACAGTAAAAACAAAACCACTTTCCCTCCATCCTCCTTTCTTCCCGGTCTCAGCTTCACTACTGACTCATCCCTGTCCAGAAGCTCAGGGGGATAGGGCATGGGAGTTGTGGTCAGTTCATCACAGATTCCTCCTCATGCTCTTTCCCAGCTCCAGCATGGAGTCCCAGTCACAGGACACAGTGCTTGGGAACTGTTCCAGCACGGCCCCTTTCCTGCACTCCTTCAGGATTAGACTGCTCCGGCATGGGCTCTTCAGGGGCTGCAGCTTCCTTCAGGGCACATCTCCCTGCTCCACTGTGGGATCCTCCACAGGCTCCAGGTGGATCTCTGCTCTCACATTGACCTCCACGGGCTGCAGGGGCACAGCTCCCTCAGCATGGGCTGCAAGACCAGGCTGCTGGAGGAATCTCTGCTCTGACACCTGGAGAAGCTCCTGCCTCTCCTTCTTCACCAACCTGGTTTTCTGCAGAACTGTTTCTCTCACTCCTCTCTCCTCTGGCTGCTGTGGCACAGAAGTTTTTTTCCCTCTTCTTAAATATGTTATCCCAGAGGTGCTACCACAGTTGCTGATGAGCTCAACCTTGGCCAGTGGTGGGTCCATCCTGGAGCTGCCTGGCATTGGCTCTGCTGGACGTGGGGCGAGATTCTGGCATCTTCTCACACAAGCCATCCCTGTAACCCCCCCACTACCAAAACCTGACCATGTGAACCCTGCACAAGGACTTACCATGTCAGAGAAGAAACTAAATTCCTTTAATATGCTTTACTCTTGACAAAACCATGTTGTCTGTTTATTAGTTTTGTATTATCTTCCAAGTGCTCACAGGCCGTTTCATAATTTGTTCCAATTGCTTTCCACATTCAGCTGAATTCCTGGGATTTGTTCCTCTTCTCTGTTTCCACCTCCTTAAATGCAGATAGGACACTCACTCCCACTAGTCTTCAGGGCTCACCTTACTGCAATCAGCTTTTAAAGGTTCCCTCTTTCAAGGATTTTTCTAGCAAAAGCAGGTAAAGAAGAACACACTTGATGACACACTTGCTGATTCCAGTTGCACACCTCTAATTCTTTGGAAGTTTTTTATTTGGCTGATGTTTATGAGTTGTCTCTTTCTCTTACCATGACACTCCCTATTCCACATTGGAATTCTGCAAAAGGGGCCAGAGTTTTTGGCACATTCTTGATTGACTTTTGATAACTCAGCTCCCGCTATAACAATCTGCCATTTGTCATAACCATGCAGTGAGCAACAAAAGGTCTCTGTTAAATGTTTAATGCCAGGCACGGTCCCAGCAATCAGTGCTGGTAGACTGAGGAGACTATGCAGCATAGGAGGTAGGAAGAAGCCAGAGGAAAAACACTCCAGAGACAAAATGTGAAGTTATGTGGATTCTGTATAAATATAGATGAATGTTTTATTATCTTTAAAAGTGGAGGACTTTCCTTTAGTAATAGAAATCAGAAATCTAGTAAGTGTGAATATTCCACTTAATAAAATAAAAATTGCAAATCACAAATATCTTTTGTCTTACTCTCCATAAATAGGCTTGCCTCAAAAAATTCAGTCATACCCCAGAATAGTTCCATGTAAAAAGAATCAGTTGTAACAAACCTGTTGGTTAAAATTAACTTTTGTTAGTTGGCAGCAACATTGGTAACAATAGTGACATTTTTTCCTACAGCACTCCTGCTTTGCAGAGCTAAATAAAATTCCACTGCAGCCAGGAGTCATCTGATATCTTTATTCATGTGTGTTGGCCTTAGAAAAGTTTCATAAGGACTATATGAAACTTCATTTATAGACATGTTTTTTGTTTGGTTGGGATATTTATTTGGGAGGGATGGGGGCATTTTGAGCATATTGCTGTCTCAGTCTGGAAAATCATCATCATAAGCTCTCCAAAAATATCATAAAAATATGGCAAAGTGTTCAGGGTGTTTTGAGTTGATCTGAAGGAGCCTTTTAAGGATGCAGCTTGCCTAATAATTGTGGTACAGATAACTTACAAGTAAAGGAAAATAAAATCCTCTAATCAAAAATAAAGTGAAGAGAAAAATCTTTAGATTTAATTTTTTAAAACCAGAGTGCCAGTGAAGTGTGGAAGCCCCTGGCATAAAATCTTATTTCAGGGGCATTGGCAGTGTAAATAATGCCCAGTACATAACAGCAGTTTGTGTTTGTACCAATAAATTGTGCAACCAAGGAGAAATTCAGCAACTGATGGCAACCTAAACTGTCCAAGAAAAAGCAAAATCCCCTTTAGGATGGTATTATTCCTCAACTAATCTTATTTAAATTAATTCTGTCCCCAAAGGAATAAGATTTGGGTGACCTTTTCAGAAGATCATATTAAAGTGTGCTTTGTTTATTGAATGCTTTTGAAACAGCTTGGACCAAAATGCAGTTTTGCTCTAAAAAAATGTATCTGGACCAGTTCCATTCCCCTCCCACTCACTGAAGCCCACAGGACTTAATGGGTGTAACAAAAAGAAGAATTTGGCCATTGACCTGCAACTCCAGTGACTCATACTGGATCACATAAAACTGTCTCCCAGTCAGAGGCTGTAACAGAGAGCTGCTGCTCATGAGCTTCCCTGCTACCATACAGAACATGGGAGGCTCCAGGGGAACGGACCTTTCCTGCCAATTCGCAGAATCACAGATCATGGTAGAGGCTGGTAGGGATTTCTGGAGGTTGCCTGGTCTAACTCTCCTGCTCAAGCAGGACCACCTAGAGCTGGTTGCCCAGGATCATATCCAGATGGTTTTTGTTATAAGGAGAGAGACTCCACCCCCTCCCTGGGCAACATGTGCCAATGCTCAGTCACCCTCACAGTGTAAGGAAGTGTTTCCTGATGTTCAGTTGAATTCTCCTTTCATTTTGCACCCTTTGCCTCTGGTCCTGTCAGATTCAATATAGAGCTGAGGGGACAAGAAGTGAGACACAGAAGGCTTGGAGACAGGAAAGGTTGCAGTCGGACTTGCCTATCTCTCATTGGCCTTTTTAGCCACCAGCGTGCTTGTAGCAAGCGTGGGTAGAGCCCTTGTAAATCTTCGTTGGCGAAGCCTAGCCATGATGATTACCAGCTGACTTCTCCTCCAAACCCAATACTCAGACTTCATACTTCTAGATCTCTCCAGTCCTTGCTTGTGGGGCTGGAAATCCTATGGGAATTTTGGTCAGAGGGTCTCAAGACCCATCAAGCTGGCTTGGTATGGAGTGGGCTGGTTGTTCTGATCCCCATCTTTGCAGGTGCTCTCCACAATGCAGAGACTTACCGAAAAATCTCCACTTGGGCACTTGTGCCAGGTTCTCATCCCTGAGCCTGCTCTTACCACACAAGCCTGACCATATCCTCCATCAGACAAGTCATTCTGCTATGGGGAGGGAGGAAGGGGAGGGATGTCTATAGTGAAATCTATCCCTATGTTTGTCTGCCTGCATTTTTGTACCATTCTCATCTCTATGTTTCCTTTTAGATCTTCTCATCCATGATCTTCTCACCTGATCATAGTCCTTCATTCACAGGAACAGAGAATACCATATGGCCCCATGCATTTTATTTTAGGCTATGAGGAATGCCTACATATGAGGTTTGCCTAATCCAACACATCAGCCAGCCAAATTGTCCAAGCATGTTACTGAGGGATTTTCTTATTTTTCTCAACTAAGGAGATAAATGCTTTCTCTGCCCAGAAAAATTATCGAGAAATATTGTTTCAGAGAAAATGTTTTGGAAGCATCATCCCAAGTGGGAATTAGACTGGTTTTAAGTAGGGTAATCTGGAGCTGGCAAGCTGCACAGACATCCAAGAGTGCCTGGTGACATGTGGAAGCATAAAGGTGAGACTGACTCATAAAAGTGCACTCAGGGCTGTTTTACAACAGCAATTCACAGCATATCTGATCCAAAACAAAGCAGGGTTTGCTTGCCCGCAGGGATCGCCATGTACGTACAGAAGAAACAAAGGGCTTACGTCTTTCAACACAAAATATTTCAGTATAAATAGCTCACAGGAACGAAGCTAATCTCTAAGGCCTTCTGTCAACCAGCTGCAGAAGAGGCAGGAAAGGAGAAGCTTTTAATGAAGGACATCTTTAACAAGCAGGGTGGGCTTTTTGGAGCCAAAAAGCCCCATGCTTGACGCTTGGTTTTTGCATCTAAAAAACATGAAGGGTGATTACTTTAAGCAGGAGAGCCTCTTTCAAAAACCAGGGACAGTGTTTTCTCTGTCCCTGAGAGAAAGGACTGTAAAATGGGCTCTGAACAGTTTGATCTCCCACCTGTGCCCCGGGATTATGTCTGCCCTGTCAAATAAAAGTCACCCAGGGAAGAAACAGGCAACTCAGACTCTGACTGTGCACACTGCAAAACACTTTCTTCTCACCCAGGATCTGTTACAGACAAATCCAACCAGGCCTGTCCAAGACAAAAGCCCGGCATGGTGTGGCTGACACCTCCCCTAGGTAGTCTTCCCCACTGGCAGTGAGGGTGAGACCAAACCAGATGCCTTATGTTGCCTTTATCATCACCCCTGCTGTCTTTGAACCCCCAGGCTCTTGTGCTTTCCCACAGGAGTGAGCCCTCAGGCTCGTATTACAAAACCACTACCCTGGTATACCTTGTCATAGGAGCCAAGGATCAGATCCTAGAGGGGATAGTTTTTAGTGCCCCCCAGGGCAACAAGGCTGATTGCCTGATGCCTGGTCTACTTTTCAGTGAAACTGTAGCATTTTAGGGACCAAAAGACACACTCTATCAGCCAGATTGTCCATCTGCTGGCAGCCACAGAAGGTTGTCCAAGAGGGACGCAAGAAAAAAGATTGTCTGAAAATCAATAAAGGGCAGGCAACTAGTGTGGGCTTTGTGTGTACACACCTTTGACATGCACAGCCTTATAAGGACAGCCTAAATTTTCCATTCAAACACAAATTCAGAATTCTGTAAAGCATCTAAGCACAAATTTGGGAGTTAACCTCATAAAGGTCTTCCTTATGTGCTAGGTTAACAAGGTCTGCAAATCTGGTGTTACTCAAACCAGATGACTGCAAAACCTCAGAGGAATGAACTTCTGCTTTTCAAAACTTTTTGAAACAAATTACTGAAAATCAAGGGCAGATTTCCGCAGGCAGGGGTGAGGGAGAAGACAGAGCAGACTAGATTTGTTTTTTTATTTCTATTTGCTGGATACACATGCAGACCACATGCTTTTTCTCAGCTTTGTTTCAAGACCATTTAATCAGCAACATGTTAGCCTGGGAAGGAAGAACAGCTGACAGAGGGTTTAAAAACACTCTTTCCCATGGATATGTCAGCTGGTGGTGTAGCTACTGAGTAGGTAAGCAGTGTCATGGCATTGTAGCCCAGAGGCCTCAGCATTTGTTGGTGTAGAGTCAAGATGGAGGACATCTATGGCAATCAGATGGATTGGTAGTCTTAGCACTTTCCTTCTACCAGGACTGTTACTGTTCTATGCAACACAAGACAGCCAAGCCCATTCTTCAGGTTGGCAGCAAACAGAAGGAGGTGTCGCTCATGCCACAGTGATAGCATGACTGAAGTGGTGATGATTGCAATCAAGCCAAATTGTTCAGGAGAGTTATGAAATTGTGCAAGGTGGTTTCTTCCAGCTTAGTTTGTCTCTTTTTGTTATGCACAGACCCTGAGCTGGTGGGCAGGGATGCTCAGGTGTAAGGAAAGGCCAGGAGTAGCTCATTGGTCTGTTTAATATTTCAGCTGCACAGGGACTAGGACTGTTCTAAGCACAGCATAAGTATTGTGGAAAGTAATTGACTTATCACCCACCGAGATATGGTCTATTTTACTTGAATCTCTGTGTATTCCCCATCAAAAACATGGTACCCCATGGTGGAACTCCATGTTCAGCTCTGGTGGTGAACACAAGGCAACAAAATCATATTTCATCGCGCAGTGAGACATGATTCCACAACAAAACAAACCACTCTCAGGGGACCTGTGGCCAGAAGTTGCCCAGACCTCAGGAATGCCAAGGCCCTGGCTTTACATACACAGTCCTCACAATGAAATCCAGAGAAAAGATTCCCTAAACATTGCACAAACACGATCTAAAAATGCAGAACAAGCACTGCTTGCCTGATGGGAACATGAAGTTCATGGTTTTACTGCACTGCTGTCCTACTCTGGATTCATATGCCTGAAGTGGAAGAGAAATGGAGTTACCACTGTCTGCTGGGAATGGAGACCATTCTCCTGAGAGCAGATGACTGCTGTGTATGGGATGTCCTTCTGGATCCAGGCACCTTCTACTCTTGGCTATAGCATGACCAATACTACAGAGGAGTACTGGAGAAGTGTCCCATTCAGAATTGTCTGTCACTTGTTTTAGGGTACTTTATAGGTAGGTAGAGGGTATGCTATACAAAAGGTGTTCCTGTATAAAAGATGCCTGCCTGCCATTATTCATGATGTTAGCAGTGCTGCTGGGGCAAGTAAGAATTGTGCAAAAGAGCTGTGAAATTGCTGGAGAGAGATTCTGCCTGCATATCTTGTCTTTCTTTCCACTGTGGCCTGAACTGAAATTGGAGTGGTTTTCCACATACCTAATCTCTAGATTGCAGGAATCAGTCTCCCCTTGCTGTGGCAATTATCAAGGCTCATGGTTCACAGCTGCTACACTAGGTTCTAGGGAGCTACTGTGGTTGAGTGAAGTGAGGGAATAAAAGGTTTCTAGGCTTTGGCTGGTGTTTTTACATCTTTTTTTAAAATCTTATTGCTAGATTCCCTACCTTCCTTCCCCTGCTATCCTGGCTGTCACTGCGAACCACCCTACAGGCAGAGCAATATATAGCAGTACTCCTCGGTCAGCTGCTGATGGAAATCAGCTCAGACCACCAAGCTGAACAATGAAAGCAATTCAGCTGATTTTCCATGATGAAAAGAAATAACAGTCCTACAAGTGGCTCATCCAGTAGGTTGTCAGTGACAAACATCTAGAAAGATAAGTACTGATGCAAGTGCATCCCTAAAGCATGTCTACCAAGATAGACATTTCTGCTTGGGTCTCTATCAACCTGTCATCTGCCTAAAAGGGAGTGTTTCCAGGACAAGAAAAACCTAGAAGAGATCCTTTTCTGCCTTTGCATTCATTGCTCAAGAACACTTCAGAAAGAGATCTATTTCAGTTGATGTCTATTCTGCAAATCATATGTCCAAGGCAACGCTCTCAGAGGGCTTAGCTTTGCATGTTGACTTGAATTATCTCCTAACTGCTCTCATGCCATTGCACTCATTTAGGAAGCTGATCCCTAAACATTCCAGCTCCTGGTCAGATGACAGAGCATTTCCTTGAGTTCCCATTTAAACAAGCACATATGTTCTTCTCCTTGGAGTCTGCACAAAGCCCTGCATTGTGGGCTGTACAGGGTACTAAAACTAGCACAGTTGGCTTAAACTTGTTTTTTTCAAAGATTTGCCCTGCCTCTTTTGAGCAAAACAAGGTCTTTTGTATTCTTGTGGCCAAAATGATTCAAGGGGAACCGCAAGACATAAAGAGCCCCCAACTTCTCTTCCATTGCAATTTGGAGTCCACTTCCCGGGCCAGTGTGAAAACAAGGGACAATCATATGGAACTGTCCTGTATAATTTGCTTTTAGAACATTCCAGAAGGCAATATCTGAGAGCAGAGATGAATGTTCATGCCAGTTCTTCAGGCAGTCTCCACAGCTGGAAGCAGTGCATGTTTCTTTCCCCTTCCTGTGATAAAAGATTCCTGTAACATCAGCATTGTGTGTTGATTTACCCTCTGAACCTCCAACATCCTTATGATTTTCATAATGACTTTTGGCAATGAAGTGAATATACCAGAATTAGAAAAGTACTTCTTGAATTCAAGATATGATTGATGGCATTTCTCTGGATATGAATCAACAGAAGTTTGGTAGGGAGAGGGCAGGACAGGAGGGGAAAAAAATGCATTAAAAATAAGGTGTGGGAAAGAGAAGATCAGAGAGGTGGAGTTGACTTAAGACTGTGCCAAACACAGACACAAACAAATGCCTGTAGTTGCAATGTTTTGCTTCCTGAATCAGCCTGACCACAGAAGTAGTTCAGTGACTGATGCTTGCGAAAGAGCAGGCAAGTGCAGAGACTGCAAAGAACCAGCCCCCATCAGCACCACAGCGGTATCAATAGCAACACTCACCCTGTCTTGGAGAAACCTGAAAGCAGCAGAGGCACTCCATGAAGGCCGAACATGAACATGCAAGGAGAATTCTTATCACAATATTGAGTAAGAAAGCACATGAAGTTTCAGCTGTGCCTGTTTAGTTGCCTGACCCTTGTCTTGAAGCGAGTCCTTCCAACCTGCCCTGGATCCCGACCAAAACAAAAGGTGGTTCCCTTTGCATGGGGGACTTTAAGTATAGAAAGCCTCTAGTAGAAAGCCTCCTACTCCTCTGTGGCATGGGAGGACTTCACTGATCGTGGTGGTCCATACAGGAGGTACATGAAAGACAACAGCACAGACACAGGGTGAAAGCAAAGATACTGTATGTGACAGGAACTTGTCAAGGGATGAGAAATGTTGCCCCTATTTGTGTTCTGGCAAGGTGTCAATTTACGAAACGTCATGTAATTCTGCCCCTATTCTCTATGTGTGTATGCATGTAACTGTGTTGTTGCACGATGAACTATGGAGGGGACTAAGCCATCACTTCTCTAAGAACAAGTTATATGGAGATTAAAGTAAGGCAGAGCCTAAGGATTTAGTGTTTGCTGGACATAAAAGGCTGGGTTCTGTGCCAGTTCATCTAAGAAAAAAGGAAAATGGTGGCTTTGCTGCAGAAAGGCAGCAGCAAGTGCCTCAGACATGGAGGAGGTGCAGGGGCAGTGGCAGGACCTCCTTGGCACTGGCTCACTGCTCACTGCTTTGCAGAGCTGCCTCAATGCTGCTGCCTTTACAGCTGCCCACGGTTCCCCTGACTGCCTGGGCAGCTTTGCCAGGACAGAGCCCCTCTCTCATGGAGCTGGGGTGTGGTGGGAGGCAACACCAGGCATTTGGGAGAAAGCTGGTAAATAACAGCCAGAGCAGACCCTGAAGGAGGCCAAGGTGGTCTGAGCTAAACCGTTCCCCGTCACAGGGGCAGCAGCCAGGTTTTATGCTGAGCTCCTGGAAGTGTCCTGGAGGTAAGAGTTCTCCAGCCTTCAATGACAGCTAATGAATAGCTGATAAATTTGGGACAAGTTACCTTTGTCTGTAGAAGGTGGCATTAGATAGTACAGGTCATTAATGAGGCTGGAAAATGTATAGTTTACTGACAAATCTGAATCACCAATTGGCTACACTTCAGTGTCTTGTGCCAGGTTGTATAGTTGAATAGAAATCATTGGCATTTGTTTGCTTGATTGTTTTTAATCCATTCTGTATTTGGCCTATAAACAGATATATTGTAATTGAAAACTTAATCTCCCCCATTTATCTATTAAAGTCATATTCTATTACATGAAGAAAAAAACCTCATTGTAATGCAATGACTAAAATACTGCTTTAAAAACACTTTACCATGCCTGCACGTTTCTCTGTTGGGAAAATGTATTATTCACCCATTGTATGGTTAGACAACTTCATCCACAGGACTGTAAAGGAACTAGTCCATTCTGAACAAGTACGTATCGTAACTGGAAACACTTTAGCCTTATAAAACAGACTCATGAAACTATAGCCTTATGATTTAAGTTGATTAGCCAGTGACAGACCTTCTGACTCTTTGGCTAGATTGCTTTTTGTGTCTGAACTGTCATTTGGTTCGTGCTGGGTGCAGTGTAGACATTTTTTTTCAGTGAATCAGTGGCAGAACCATAAGTCATCCAGGATGACTGACTCACAGTCCCATGACTTTTAACAAGAGACATAGTGGATGTTTTTAAATATGTAGTAGCACCATTTAACTGACATCAGCGTTTTGGAAAAAAGGCAGATCAATTCTTCAGAGATACTCCCCACATTAATTAGCGCAACACAGAGTCAAATCTCATTCACCAGATGGTAACACCAGCGAGTTACTGCAATCATTTTGATTGGCAGGTCAGCTATAAAAATCTTTAATTCAAATTAAACAATTTCTCTCTGGGCTTTTTGCTTGAAATAGCTTTAAAAGACAAGGTACAATTCCTCCTAGACAATCCTGGGAGAAAGTAAACATGCTGTGAATGATTAGCTAACTTGACCTCCGCTTTCAGTGGAACAATGTCTTTTATATGGAAAGTTGGAAAAGGCCAATGAAAACTGATGTGTGACTGCAATTAACATTGCTGATTACTGTTGCTGCTTTGCCACACACATTCTTTAAGAGGCCACTAGAAAAATGATCTCTTTTCAAAGCTCATTTAGCAATTCTGTCACATGAGGTGCACAGGTCATGGTTTTCACGGTGGTACAGCACACTGAACTTCCACGCTCTGCAGTATTTTGTGCATGGGCCTGTTTTTTTCCACTTGAACAAAAACACACCAGATTTACTTACTCAGTTTACTCCAGTGAGAGGACATTCACCCCCTTTGCCACTGTTGTTTGATAGCATGAAATACTGTCTGCAGTTGCCAAGGATGAAACCTAGGTGAAGAAGCACAGCTAGGCAAAGAAGCCCTGGTAAAGAAGAAAGACAGTTTTGGTGGCAACTTGAAAACAGCGCTGACATGACAAGGTACTGGTCAGTGCTCTACAAGAAGCAGTTTCCCAGAAGGGCCCTGGAGCAGTGGCCTGTATCAGCAAGAGTGTGGCCAGCAGGACCAGGGCAGTGATTCTGACCTGTACTTGGCACTGGTGAGACCACACCTCAAATCCTGGGTTCAGTTTTGGGCCCCTCACTACAAGAAAGACATTGTGGAGCTGGAGTGTGTCCAGAGGGAAGGGGAGCTGGGGAAGGGTCTGGAGTGTAAGTCTTATGAGGACCAGCTGAGGGAGCTGGGGATGTTAAGACTGGAGAAAAGGAGGCTCAGAGGGGACCTTCTCACTCTCTACAACTACCTGAAAAGAGGTTGTGGTGAGGTGGGGGTTGCTTCTCCCAAGCAGCAAGAGATAGGACAAGAGGAAAGGGTCTCGAGTTGCACTGAAGGAGATTTAGATATAATATTAGGAACAATTTCTTCATGGAAGTGGTTGTCAAATCCTGGAACAGGCTGCCCACAGAAGGGATTGATTCACCATCCCTGGTGGTATATAAAAGACATGTAGACATGGCTCTTGGGGACATGGTTTAATGGTGAACATAGAGGTGCTGGATTAATGGTTGGACTGAATGATCTTTCAGGTCTTCTCCAACCTTAATGATTCCATGATTCAGTGATTGTATGACTCAGGTATTAGGAGGCAAAGGGTGGGACAAGGAGAAAAAGAAGGCAGGCATGACGTAAGCAAGAGTGGAAATGCAGGAAAGACTCTGGCAACGTCAGTGAACTTAATTGGAGCAAGAGCTTTGAACACTAGTGGGAAGATGGTGAAAAAGAAGGAAACCTTTGGAATTTGTCCACTGACGTTTTATGAGTATGTGTATCATTTCTCTGCATACTTGGGAGTTCACCACTGGAGACATTTTACCTGTGTAGGAACTGGGCAGCTGATACTGGTGGACAACATAAGGACATGTTTTCTGTTCTGGCAGAGAGTGGGTTGATATTTGGACTTTGAAAGAGCTGAGAAAAAGTGGGTTGCTATTTGGACTTTGGAAGGGCTGAGAGAAAGTGGACTCATGGTCAGTGATTTCAGGATGAGTGTAGATGTGGGACACAAATAACGCTTAGACCAAATAGATACTCAAAATATTTACACAGCCGTGACACTGCTGTGTAAGCAAAGGGGCAAAATAATATGATCTGATGGGCACATAGACTTTGTGTGAAGGCAGGAGTTTGTAAGACTTGCACTATTTGTTCCCTTAAAGGGTGACTATGGACAAAAGAAACCTCAATCCACATGAAGACCTCACAAGCACCTGGCCATCATGCTGTCCACAGGACTGTCAGCAGAGCCTGTGACTCAGCAAAGTTAACAGCATCAAGGCTGCCTGAAGCCTTGTTAAGCCTTCCAAAATGATCGAATAGCTCAGACTGGAAAAGACTGGCAAGATTTTTAACTCCAACCATTACCCCAGCACTGCTATGTTCACCACTAAACCATGTCCCTAAGTGCCACATCCACATGTTTTTTAAATCCCTCCATGGATGATGACTCCATCATTCCCCAGGGCAGCCTGTTCCGATGTTTGACAAGTGTTTTGGTGAGAAAGCATTTCTCAATATCTAATCTTAACCTTCCTTGGCACAACTTGGGGCCACTTCCTCTTGTTCTATTTCTTGTTACCTGTGAGAAGAAACTGACCCCCAGCTGGCTACAACCTCCTTTCAGGTAGCTGTAGAAAGTTATAAGGTCCCTTGTGTGTCTCTTTCTCTCTGGGCTAAATATCCCCATGAGCTGGATGAGTTTAAGGACTCCAGTAAACGTGGCCCTAAAACTAATTCCCTCTAACTCCTGCGGGGGAAGTGTTCTTGCTTTTGCACACTGGATGACTCAGAGCATCCCTGTTGAAGGCACTTGGCATACTTTGAGAAGCAGTCAGATTCAGGTGGACACAAGTAGCTAATAACTCATGGGAGCTGACCTGGGAAGGTGGAAACATACAGTACTTAAGTCAAACACCAAGAAGCAGGAGACAGAGTTTTCACTAGCAGAAAGGAAACGTTTAATGACACAGTCCAACTACTGGTTTCTTTTAGTGATGTGAAGATCTCTATAGATCAAAATCAAATCAAAAATGACTTGTTTTTTTTTTCTCTCTGTTTCTTATGAATGAAAGGAGAGTCTGAAACTCTTCCCTGTGAAAGATGAGGTTGGCAAGAGGTTCAGCACAACATAGCTAATTCAAAAGAAGAGGTCCTCAGAGAAATAAATATGTGTATAAAAATATTTATCATGCTGAAAACACTACATTTAGTGAGAGAAAAACAACTAGGCAATTTATATCTTGTATGTTTGCCAACAGGATCTGTAGCAAAAATAGTAAATCAATTGTTCACCTTTGATCACTCATGAAGACCAGGCACAGCTGCTTTTTGCCATATACAGGCTCTCTCAATGCCAAAATGAAGGAATATTAAATCACATCCTTCATGGCCAATAAAACGCCAACAATACATCTTTTATTATAATCTGTTTGTTGCTCAGCTGTTTTCAAACACATAACAATGAATTATTAATTCAAGGGAGGTATTCTTGCTTGGTAGAGTTGATGATTTGGAGGCAGCAGATCCAACGTATTTCCTCAGACCTGCTGTTGCCTTTTTCTGTCTTTTCTTGGCAAGCAATTCAGTCTTTATGAGTTTCAGTTTGTCTCTCTGCAAACAGAGATAACATCTGCACTGTAATATATTAAATAAACTTAGCTTTTCCTTCCATTCACAAGTGATCCATGAGCAGTCTGGTTCTGTATGTGAATCATCTCTGGTCAATAAATTTCTTTGAATTTGCTGGTTACAAGCACAGTGTTTCTTATCTAAAACTGAAACACTGATAACGACAACTATTTTGGCTTGCTAGCTCCGGTTTTTTCTGTAGTTAAAGAATATAATACTAATCTCTCTTGAGCACATTGGAGGTGGGGTGGGGGCTGAAGGGGGAAAACGTTTATAGTTTAAAAGGAGGATGTACTTAACATGGAGTAAACCAAATCCTTTCATAGACATCTTATTTAAAAATGTGCCACTGGCATGTTTGCAATGGATTAGTGTTGCTGAATGAGAAACAAGTTAGTTTCTGGCTCCAGGACCACAAGTAGAGCAGTTCACCACTGCCTTGCTCCATTCACAGTCCAGTCTTAGTGTCACTTAACATGTGACAGGCAGAAAGAAAATAATAAATGTTCTGTACTAATTTTGAAGAGCAATGATTAAAATCCCAGTAGAAGGCAAATCCCACCTTCTCCTGTGCAGCAGTAGAGGAATGAATAGGGGAAAATAGATGTCATTATTTCCTCCAGACCAGCTGGAGACTTTCCAAATCTGGTGCTTAACAGAGTGGTAAGCAGAACATCAATTAAATAGAACATGGGCACAGTTCATACACTGTGACCTGGAGAGGTCAAGCTCCCTGCCCTACACTAAATCTGAATTGCTGTTGTGCATCTCACAAGCAGTTTCCCATTGCCTCCTCATTAAGCAAAGAAAAAAAGGGAAGCTCTGCCTATCCTTTTCTGACTACTTCTGTGTTTGCATTTTTGTAGCACTAGTCAAATTTAAGAGCAACTCATGCTGTGGCCTTGGGAGTTGTCAGAGTTGCAAATAGTCAACTACAGAATCTGTGTTTATTTTCTATGTCTGGGTTAATAAATCAAATCTACTGTATTCCTTCCATGGAGAGGGGCAATATTCTTCGTGGCATATTGCAGTCTCTCACATTTTCACAGATTTGGTCTTTAATAAATATATCTTTAAAGAAACTGGTAGTTGGACCAGAGTTTTAGCAGTCTCAACACTGTGCCTGTTCTGTTTTACTGCAATTCCTACAAAATCTATCTGCAGACTCCTACCGATGCTGCTCGTGGTGTAGGGTTTTGATCAGACTTGTCTTCTAGTAAACCACCAAAATAATCAGGGTTCTGTTTTTTTATCATAAATATGTAGGAAATTCATTTCACCTCATTTTAAGCTGTCTTAAATTTATGCATCATCACAGTAAATTTGTGAGGCCAGAAAATATTGTAACCTCCATTATATTCTTAAAGAAGCTGAGGCAAGAACAGTTGATCAGTAATATTCCAAAATAGCACTTGGCTACCAAAAAGAGAACTTAGACAGAAATTGGCTGTTAAACCCAAGGAGATATCCCCAAAACAGCCACTGGATGACTTTGATACTTAGAAGCCCAGAACTTCCATGAAATTACCTTCAAACATCTGGACTGTGGCATCAGGGTGTCTGCTGCAGGCAACAGGCATTGAAATTATCACAGCTCGCTGCTCCCACACCAACACTGCTGAGCTCCCACTGTGAGAGCCACGAGCCCTCAGCACCAAGTTGAACATGTACAAGTCCATAACTTTCCCAATGTCCCAGTGTCAGAATGTATGCAGAAGGACCAATGACCATCCCTGCTCCTTTAGCCCAAGAGGACTCTACTCTCCCCAGTGGGGAGGGCATGCACATGGGAGGAGGCATTAAAGCTGGGACCATGGGAAACCAAGAATGTGAGTAAAACAGAGAGTAGGAGTAAAACAGTCTCTGCCTTCCCCCGAGGATATACTGCCTAGAGTGAAAGATTCAGGGAGCTACAGGGCATTAAAGGAAGCAAGATGCTCAAGCCAATAATGAATTCTCCTGTCCTTGAGCAGGCAAACTAGTTTTTCATTTGTTTCTTGGACCGTTTATGCATTTTTCTTAAAAAAAGTCAGCGAGGGGGTGGGAGGTGGGGGGTTGGGGAGAAGTGATAGCAGGCACACTGGACCCATAAAGAGTGATTTCCAGGGAAAACCTCATGTTAAACTGGAGTAAAATCCACAAGGGGATGGGAGGGGAAAGAGAAACCTCAGTACAGTTTTGTCATTAAAAGCCCCAAACCACCCAGTTTACACTCAACCACAAAATATGTTTGTGGCAAGAAGGTTGTGTCCCAGGGGAAGTCATGCCTCTGAAGGGTTTTTGTACATCCACAACAGGACTTTACCCTGCCCCTAGTAGGAAGGCTTCAGCCTTTCCTTAGGTGGCTGGTGGCAGTGCCCCAAGTTAACTGGAGGCCTTTAAGTTGAAAACAAAACAGGACAGTCCCTTTCCAGGATGTTTCTTCACACCAAGCATTTTTGTGAGGAATCCAGCCTCTCCTGAGAGATCTGGCAGTCAAAATCCAGAAAGCAAATATTTAAGTGATTCCTTTGTCCTTCTTAAGCTCCTTGGCTGCTCTGGCGAGGAGGACACTTTTATTGTGTCCAGGGTGAGTTCTTGTGGAGGACAACAAATCTCCTGACCATCAGGTTATAATTCCCAGGACTCTCTGGGCCAGCAAAAGGAAGCTTCAATATATTTTAAGGCTGTCAGATGAGGCCAGGGCTTTCTCTCTCACCATGGGTGGTCAGCCTGGGTCTGATTCCTTTTTGATTTCTTGCTTGTCCACAGCTACTTAGCCCTTCATCTTACAGAGCAGACTTGCAGAGCCATATGTACTTCAAGGAGTTTGCACACACCTTACCACCCTAAAACATCCTCCTGGGGAGGGAAGTGCAATGAAGTACAGAGTAGGCATTCAGTTGTGGCACCTCGACAGCCTCGCTAATACAGGAAGCTGGCCAACATCTGTAGAAGATGGCTTGGTTAAACCATATGCATAGGGACAAAAGGTTTCTGACCTCCCTTCTCTATTCCCTAAAGATGACTTCTTTCCCAGGACACTGCAGGGGAAGAAAACCATCCCTGCCAAGAGCATCCAACTTACTCCAGCACCAACTGGAGGGAGGGGACACTGCAGGGCTGGTTCTTATTTTGGGTCCTCTGTCCACCTGGGAGACAACCACTATGCTGACCAGGGGGAAACCTTGCAGCTCTGAAACTGCTGGGATCAACATAAAACTGAAATACGCAGTGGTTCTAAAATTGCTGTCACAAAGACAGCCTGCTTTAATGACTGTTTTTTGTGATTTCTGTTGCTTCACATTTTTGACTCTGACTGCTTTAACCACTTGCTGCCCATAATGGCAGCAACAAGCATGAGTGAAATCCCAGCTCCCTCTGACCCTAGCAGAAAAATATCCCTCAAGTGACTTCTAGACCTTAGAGAATTTTACAAGGATTCTAAGAATGTTTGCCCCTTATATCTGTCTTTCAGTGGGAGCTGTGTAGTATCAATCCAGACACTCCATGGACTCACAAAAAGCTGAGAGACCTGTGTGACAGACTCCTCTTTACCTGCCAACCCTCCTGCTTCTGCTGGGGGATTTCACAACTCGCCCACCATCCCAGTGGCTTCCAGTATTTTGGCATTCCATTTAGTCTTTTACCGTACCGGCATTGTCCTTTAACAGCTTGTATAAAGCAGACAACAAAAATCATCTAGTTTAATCTCATTGGTCTGACTGCTTATGAGGTCCAAAGTGTGAAAATGATTTACATTGAAATTATAGTTAACAGAAATTGAAAACTTATGAAGATAATGAAGACATGATTTTTCAAAATAGAGATATTTTTTCCTTACAGTTGTAAGTATGGAAACATGTCTATTCTATGTGTGTATATTATATATGCATGTAATTTAATACACACAAATATAGCCATGTGTGATTTTCACAGTGTAGTGTGCTACAACAAAAACAATTTTTTGAACATAAAGCATTGCTGTCATTCTGTGCTGGCAGAATCTGAATTGGATCCAGTCATTGCAGGGAACTTTATGTGGGCATAATTTCTGCCACTGCAAGGTCTTTGAGTAGCTGAGACTGAAGCAAAATCTCCACTTGCACATTTTAGTTTCATGACCCATTATCCAAGGGTCCGCAGTGCCCCATTTAGATCCTAACATCAGATTTTATGTACACACTTCTGCGTCTACAGATGTTTTGCAATCAAGTCTATGTACAAAAAGGCATAAAGAGCTGATGCTCCTACAAAAACAGTGGACCTTAGCCAAACCACAGGCTTGTCTGCAGTGGAATATCTGATCTAACTGCTGTACTCTGAATATTGGTATTAGACAATCATGTCCCTATCATGATTAGAACATGGAAGAAAAGGGAGCTATGGAGAAACTTTCATCGTGTTTGAAGGAAAGTACTCTGGATTGCCTCTTAAGAGATTTTTGCTTGTCTCACAGATATATGCTGTCTATTTAAAAATTCTATTCTCTATGCCACAGAGATGTTTATTTAATATGGCTAATACTTTCTTTTTTTTCTGACATTATAATGATGTTAACATTGCAGACTGAAGATTTAACCCAAATCACATTTCTTTTTTTTAATCAGGCAGTGCTATATTCAAAATATTATTCCTCGGCTTTAGATACAGCTGTCTTTATTCTATGGGTCAGATTATCAACAACTATTTTATACTGACTTACACCTGCTGAATAGCAGGGTCACCGCATCTAACAAGCTGAGGCCTAAACTAATTGCCAATGTCTCGTTAGGCAACTGCATAGACAATCCAGTCCTGGTGGATTTACATGTTTGCACAGGTCTTGAAAGCAAGGGCAGGGCAAATAATACTGTGATTCTTCACAATAAAAATAATACTGTGATTCCTTTCAGTTACTATATACTACATTTTTTTCTCCTATTACTAACAGCTGATTTCAGTGATACAATACAATTATCCAGACCTTGCTTGTCAGGCATGAGTAGGGTGACCAGCCCTGCACATGACACAGCCAGTCCCTGCCCAAAATGCCTATGATCTCAACAAGACAGTCACAGACCAGACAGTGAAAAACATGATGAAGGATCTGGTTTAAGGGACAAATAGCTATAAATTATTATAATCACTATTATAATAATTTGATCTAATTACACAAGAGACGGTTACCTGTTTGATGATACAGCAAGCATTGGTTTGTTCTCTGGCCAAGAAATAAGTTAGTGACAAGAGTATCCTAGCTGTCTTTCCTGGCTTGTAATGCCAACAGTTTCTATCCAGCGGCTGATTCTAATAAAATCATCTGTGTTTGGGGTTTTTTTAAAAAACAGAAGGGAAGGGCAGCAGCTTGATGGGTGACCTCAATTCGCTGAGCTGCAAGTCCAGTTTTTTGGACTCCCCTTTTATAAATGCTGCAATTATCTTCTGTACATAATTCCAGTTACAGTTCTGATTGGAAAATGGAGCTGCTTAGGGGAGCTTACAAGACAACATCTGTTCAACAACAGACATCTGTGCCAGAACAGCAAACCAGGGCTGCCCGAGGTGGGGTGCTTGAGTAAGATACATGCACAGCCGTGCATCTGTATGTGCTGACATGGACCAAAATTGGTTCTTCTTCCATCAACATCTGTTTGTAGCCCAGACCAAGTTCTCTTTCACTCCTGCATTCCAGCTTCACTCATTAAGGAATGCTTAAAACAAATCCTATTAAAGAAGCTTTCCTGCCTGTTATGTCCAGCAAATCTTTAAACGAAATGTGTTCCACAGATAGCCATCCCCTACCTAGTGCAGAGAACCAAAACCAGACTAGTAAAGCCAGTTTTCAAGTATCTTTTCCTGAATCTTTGGCCTTATTCACCTCCTTTTGCTAGGGGATGACTAGTGAATTAGTTGATTTCTCTGCTTGCCCACCACCACACTACACTGCCAGCCTGCACCTGCTGTACCCCTGTCTGGGTGCCAACAGCAAGCCCACCAGTTACGCAGGGGTCCATTTGCCCCCATTTAAGAGAAGAAGTCAGAGTAAGTAATCTTTCTGTTGCCTTAGAGTTTTCATGAATTTGTAGATTTTTATACTTCTAGGTATACTTCTCACATATAGCATAGCTAACAACCTCTAAACCTGTGTTAGCTATCTTAAGGGTCAGATAATAGCTGGAACACTGCACAAGGAAAACATGTACCAGAGCTAAGGCAACTAGATACCATGTTAGTCAAAACAAGAAAGCAAAGCCCAGCAACCTCGGAGAAGCTCCAATAAGGCAAAGGGGTCTTAGACCTCCAACTCAATTCTAGGAGAGGCGTGCCATGAGGTGGAACCAAGGGAAGTTCTGGGCATGGACATATCTTAGATTGGATAGGACCTTTAGATATGATAATTGAGTAGGGTTACAAAATGAGCATGCTGCCACATAGACGGGAGCTTTTCTGCTTTCTCCAGCTCTCCTACGCTTTATTGATATTTTCTCTCTCTCACACACACAGACACACTCTCTGCTGCCCAGCCTGGTGTGGTGCCTGGTGTTCCCCCCCCAAAAGCGGGGGGGGAAGGAGCTCAGAGAAGCTCTGCTTGCAAATGGGAGGGTTTCCCTCTCTTGCTCTCCTGAGATGGGGGAGAAGATGTTTCCCTTCCCTTGTTCTCCCAGACTGGATCTCGGGAACCTCAAGTCCTGCTTGAAGGAAGACAAGACCAGTAATGGGAACTGGGTACCAGCAAGAGCTGAGGGTTGCTGAGCTGCAGGGATGCAGCTGCAAAAGGGAGTTTTTCCCTGGTTTATTGTGGGTTGGGAGGTGAAATGACTTGGGCCCAGATGTTGCAAGAGTCATGTTCCCGGCCTGTTGGGTGAAAGGGTTTTTCACCTGGGAAGGACGGGTTGTCCCTTGTTTGCTTTGGTAAAACATGGCAGGGTGGCTCAGGGGGTTTGGCTGGAAACAGCCGGGAATTAAATGAAAGGGACGCCTTTCGGATTAATTTACTCTGCATGTTTTGAAGCAGTGGTGCTTGGAAAAGAGCTCACATGGTATTCCTGAGGCCATGAGTTCATCCTAGCACTGGTCTTTTCTATCTGTTACTTATCAACATGTGTTGTACTCTTTTATACTTTATATATTCTTTTATACTCCTTTATATTCTGTACCCCAAGACCCTATAATTAAAAAAAACCTTCTCTGCTTTACCCATATAAAGTTGTCTTGGAAAGTTTCTTCCCCCCCTTCCTTAAGGCAACACTTCCAGCCTACTGTTGCTCCAGCCCAAGCCCTTGTGTGGTGAGTTGAGCAACTTGGTGAGTCACAGACAGCTCTCACTGAGTTTTATCACACTTTTGCTTATCCTCAGGGTTATCCCAGTAAGACTTTCCAATTTCTGTATCTTACTGCTTTTGTCAGGGTAAAGCACTAGCTAAGAGCTGTACAGGGAGTCTGCCCTGACTCCTATCACTCATATGGGCCAGCAAACTGGCCAGTTCTACCTGTAAGCAGATATTGCAAAGTGTTGTAGTACCTGGCTCAAGTGATATGAAAAAGACCTTCCTCTCCCAATATTTCCTTCTTTATCCACTCACTACTGACAGAGAGAAATTATGGTCTGACTGTCTCTCCTCATTCAGACAAAAGTCCCAAGATCTGCTCTTAAGTGAGCAAGAATTTTTAATGAGGAAACCAAAAAAATAGATGCAACAAAAACCAAATAGAAAAAACTTTTAATACTGAGCCACATTTGAATAGAATGATTATAAAATGACCAAAATTGTTATTTATATGATAAGACATTGCTCTAAGGACTCACATAGATAGGATTGATGAGTTTCTGTTTGAAGGCTAATTGAGGAGTGCAGTCTAGAGCACACAACAGTGTGCAATAGAGTAATACTTGACATAATAATATGAAGAAGATGCCTTGTGTGCACTGTAAAAGATTGCTGAACTGTCTGAAGAGTATCTCCTGCCTCACACTATCTCCTTAGAAACACTCAGTGATGGGTGGCTCTATTAGTCACAAATCATGTGATACCCTGTCATACCTGACCCACCCCCCTTGCTTCAGGTGTCTTGCTGGCTGGCAGTGAATACGAGATTGGAAATGTAAAGTGCATCACTGGTCCCACCCCTACATTATCTTCTCAGATACACTCTTTCTGAAGGCAATGTGCCAAATTTGGACAAAGGTATGCTTAAGCCGTTTGCTGGACCTGAAACCTTCAGAAGGAAGTGAAGGGAAAGGAAGGGGAGGAAGGGAAAGGAAAGGGGGGAAGGGGAGGAAGGGAAAGGAAGGGGAAGACGGGAAAGGAAGGGGAAGAAGGGAAAGGAAGGGGAGGAAGGGAAAGGAAGGGGAAGACGGGAAAGGAAGGGGAGGAAGGGAAAGGAAGGGGAAGACGGGAAAGGAAGGGGAAGAAGGGAAAGGAAGGGGAGGAAGGGAAAGGAAGGGGAAGACGGGAAAGGAAGGGGAAGAAGGGAAAGGAAGGGGAGCAAGAGGAGGGAAGGAGGAAGGGAGGAAGGGTTTTTTTCCAGTCATTTTCGTCCTCTCCTCTGTCTGTTTGATCTTCCAGCCAGGTAAGGATAAGGCTGTGGAACCAGTCTTTGTCTCAGTGTCCATGTTGTCTACACACTGCTGTTTCACTTTAGCAGGTCTCCTGTAAGGTCTGTTTGCTGTAATTTCACCATGCTATTTACCATGTGCATTGCAACTGGACTTAATTGGGAGCAGATCCCATTATACTGGACTGTGTGTGAACATCTACAAAGACTATTTCAGGACTGGAAGAATTTCAAATCTCTGCCAACCTGAATGTAAATCTCTCTGTTGCCAATAAATTGTGAATTTCAAATGATGGTGGTTTGGTGTGCAAATACAACCCTTCTATCTCCAAAAGTGGGTGGTTTTCCTTTCCTACCACCTAACCAACACTAACAGGGAGAAGTGTCCCTCCAAATCTTTGGGGCAGGATCTCCTGCAAAGCCAAGTTCAGGAAGGCCCAAGAAGATCAGGTCTTTCTGAATCTTACATCTGCCAAGAGACTGTAGGAGATTATTTGTGGACCTGAACTTCAGATGAGTTAGTTGTCATCCAGCAGATTCACTGAACCTTTTTTGGCTGGACCACTGCCCAGTTGCCTGCAAGAAGCTGGTTATTATATTGTCCCTAACTCAGCCTCAGGAGTCTGGAGTGGAAGTGATTAGACATGTGAGCTGTGGTTTGGGAGACATACTTACTGTCTGCCAAGGGACGTGCAGACAATCACGTAAAGCAGAAATGCACGCACTCACACAGCGCTGCCCTTGCTAATGAGATGAACCTCCTATTGCAGCAGCCATGACTCAGAGCAGCGTTTGCATATCCTTAAACAAGAAAAAAAAATAGGACCAGGAGCTGAAGAAGGGTGGGTTGATTAGGGAACAGCCAAGAAGAGAAGCATATTCAAAAGTGGGAGAGGCTTTTCTCACCTGGGACGTGCTGCTTTGCACCTGGAAGTGTCTGCCTGGGCACAGCCCACTCTCTTATGCAGGCTGATACAAGCAAAAAGGGGTGGTGGGATCTGGCTTAACCTTGCCTGGCTGAGGTGAGCCTTTTGGGATCTGTATTGCAGCAGGAGGGAATTATGCACATAATGGCAGTTATCTGCACGCATATTTTTACACCATTAAACTCAAAGATGGATGTTTATTTTCCCCTTACTCTGGTTCCCAGGATTTAGACATTATAAGGCTGTTGACTTTTGAGATTTTCTGTTAAAGGCATAATTGCTGAAACTTCATGAGGTTTGAAATAAGATACTGTATTATTTTCACACACCCACATACACGCAAAGCGATTTCACTAACTGAAATTAAGACTATTTCCCTTAATTAACAAAGGCTGTAAAAAGAATGTTGCTACTTAAAGTGTAAACTGAGACAGGGGTGAAAACAACCTCTTTTGGAGGCACAAATAAATATTGCAGTGCTTTTACAGGCAGCTCATTTCTTTAACAGTGTGATCAGGATAAAAGGGAGCACCACACACTTTCACTTTGGCAAAAATTCTTCTCTCCCTTACCATGGTGACAGACACATATGTCCAGCTACAGAAACATGTAACTGAAGATGCTTATATTGGAAGAATTCATGAGGTGCAGTGAAGCATGTTTTTTTCCTGTTCTTAAACAAAGGGACCGAATCCCACTTTCAGCTGGAAATCTCATCACCAGCGATGCCTTTTGAAGGAAGGGTTAGGCCCTTCTCTGACAGGGGCAGGAAGGGATAGGCAGCCACCCCAGAAAGACTTTAACTAAAGCAGGCTTCTAAGGAAAGAGGGGCAAAATCCTGTGCAGAGAGCATCTGAAAGGTTTCTTTGGACTGCTGGCGTCTTAACACCAGCTCTAGATGCAGGCATCTGCCTCAGGGTGTCCCCACATATAACCTTGCATGCCCCAGGATGGAGGATCTTCCATGCCCCAGAATGGAGGATCTTGCATGTCCCAGGATGAAGCACCTGCAGCCTGGTCGAGGTGTCTGAGGGGAGCAGGATTTGCTGGACAGATGGAAAGGCTAAAGGAGACTTGTAGAAAGACCCAAATAGGTCAATTTGCCTTTGTATGTCTTTCTGGCTTAGGTAGAAGGGCTGTTTGCTAGACCTCCTTATAACCAGGGAAGAGGGGATTGGTGAAGTGTCTGAACCCTGTGGTCACAGTCAGAAGCCACACAAGTCCAGCAAAAGGGGTTCAGTGTAGTTGCAAACCTCTGTGCTGCAGGAGGTTTCATTCCTGCAGAATAAGCAGCAGTTTGCACATGCTGGCAAGGTTTTCTGGGTCAGGACTGCATGATCTGTAATAAAAATACCCTGTTAAGGTTACAGTGAGTCCACCTCAGCTTTTTAGATCTCCTCCAGAGATACCAGGACACCACAGCCCTTCCAAAAGCAATCCTCTGACAGAAATCAGCTTCATACAGCTGCTCTGGTGTGAGAGCCATAGGGTCAAGCAGCACTCAAAGCACCCTTGGCAAAAAAATTGTAGAGAGCAAATGTGAGAAAATGATTGTTTAAGCTGTCCTAGAGAGTTCAACATGGTAGTAACTGAAAAGTGGCAGCTACATGGCCTCACAGCCCTCCTGTGAGATACTGAAATTTTTTGGTTATGTTTTTTGGGTTTTTTTTTTTTGCAGATGGTTTTCTCAAGATCATCTTACACATTAATGCTGGAGCAAACAACAAAGGTTTTATTATTCCCATGTTCTCTTTTTCTCTGTAGGCCCTGGACACATATTCTTTTGGTCCCAATTTAAGTAGGTTAGTTAACTTTATTTCCTAATGTTAATGCAATCTTTGCTTACAGGAATGTTGCAACTGGATATGGATTTTTTTTTAAAGAAATAGGACAGGTCATTTCAATTCTTTGTGAACCTCATCTTCCCTGTTGCTCTGGCAGAGATGGAGGATGGAGGACCTCCTCTTGCTCTCCCTCACTGTGCTCCGTGTGTTTTCTCAGCCTCTTCTTTCATCAAGTCGTTAGCTCCACTGTAGTCAGCTTTCTTGGTTTTGTATTTTTGGTCTCTTCTCTTTCTGTGGGTAGCAGGCCTATCCTTCCCTGTTCTATTTCTGTTCCTTCCCTTCCTTCCCTTTTTTAGATCTTTGTGTATAATTTCAGCTGAATACTTCTACAAGAAACTCAAAGCAAACCTAACACAAGAAAATCAAGCAAACAAAACATCTTAAGATTCAAACCTCGAGGTTCGGACTCATTTAAGGCATGAAAACAACATGAAAAATTGTAGTCCAATGCCCTGAAATTTAAGTCTTCCCAATAAGTGGAAAGAGGGTTTTAGAGCCAAAGTGTCAGGACAGTGTGAAAAACCAGAAGTGGTCCCAGCTAGACCCGTCACTGTTTCCCATGCAGTCTGATGGAAATGCCTGCTCTCCTGGGTCTGATCACCCAGCACATGAGCTGCCTGATTTTACTTGGGAAGGTGAAGCAGAAAGTGTGACAGTTATTTTTGGCACGTTATTGTTTTCATCCTGTCCTTAACGATAGCTTTGATTTTTTTTCAAATATAACAGTCCTTTCCCATTGTACTTTGATGTTTGCCATGTAGGTACTTATTAACCAGCCAAAGCTAATCATTTGGACATCACTGGCTTTGTTTCTTATCTCAAACATACATTGTGATCACATTTCATATGCTATATAAATGCAAGTCCACAGCAGAAAAGCAGATCCTGCTAAGTCTGGAAAAATGCTTTCATTTATAGGCAACATGCCTGCAGGCCTCCCCACTAATGCATATTTTCACTACAATTTCTCCACAAGAGGAGAAAAGGATCTGGTGTTGCTTCATTTTTAAAAGCACAGATGCTACCATAGACTCGTCGAGAGCCACAGACCAGTAACTACCAGTCCAAAAGCAGCTGTGTTTTGCAAAATACACATTGTAAAAATAGGACTGGGCACATGGAGTTTTGTCAGTAGATGCTTCATGACATAAAAGTGCTTGCATGTTGTTGGTCTTTGTGTCTTTCCTATTCTCTATCAAAATAAACAAATCTCCTGGGCCAATAAATAAACATCCTGGGCCAAGATTAGGGGCTTCTCCCTTCCAGTTTCCCATACTCCAGCACAGAATCATAGAATGGTGGAAAGGGACTGAAGGATCATCTAGTTCCAATCCCCACTGCCATGGGCAGGGACACCTTCCACTACGCCAGTTGCTCAAAGCCCCATCCAGTCTGGCACTAAACACCTCTAGGGATGGGCCATCCACAGCTTCTCTGGACAATCTGCTCCAATGCCTCACCACCCTGACAATGAAGAATTCCTGGTATCTAATCTAAATCTTTCATTTTGAAGCCGCTTAATGGGAGGTCTGGTTGTGCTCCTGCACTCTTATTCCATTCTCCCCTCAACAGTAGTTCCTGAAAAGGGATCACATGTGTGTTCAGTTAGTGTTATTACTAAAGCTAACTACATTTTTTCCAGTGAAAAGGTTCCACAAACCCTCCCTTTTTTCCCCTCCCTGTTCAAGTTTGATTAAAAAATTTCAGTGGTTTTGTCTTATTAAACAGCAAAATGCTTAATTTTCAATTCTGGAATTCCAGAGAGCAATTTTCAGGACATTATTAAACCAAATCTAATAGAAAATACAGATAAATTTTGGGGCCAGACCTGCTTTGTCAGGATTATGTTGTATCTGTCCTACAATAGCTCATTTATGATCAGCCTGGGGATGTCTGGAGATTGGCCCTGGTGGTCCACTTAAGCTCTTTCACAGATGATTAAGGCAGTGCTGTTGAAAGCAGGAGGGCAAGGTCTGAGCTAACAAAACTCATTTGAGTGAAAAAATCCATGAAGAGCAATGTGACACAGAAACTGCTGTTTATTACCAGTGCTGTTCAGGCTAGTCAAGATACATGGACTTACATGATGGATGCAAAGAAGGTGGCGGAACCCACCAAGCTCTAAATCAGAGCTGAGCGGACAGGGCTGGCTGCTGCTGGCAGGTTGAATCTATACAGTTCTTGGACAATTACCTGCCTTCTTACAACCTCCAGAGCTTAAAGGGAGCATAAATGAGTACAAAATACATTGCCTATGCAGAACTAATAATAATACAAAAATACAAATGTTGATCTCAGGTTTCAGACTCCATGGGAAGAAATGCGTGTGTCAATGGGAGATGTAGTGTCTCCTGGATATCTTTCAATTAGCAAAACAGAGGAGTGAAATAATAATATTTGTTTACAGTACAGTTAGGCACCAAATAATAACTATTTTCAGTCTAAAAAGCCACATTATCTGTGACTATGAATATGTACAGCTGCGACTCTAAAGCTCATGCTTTTGAGATACTTGGTGATTCTAAGAGAAAGGCAGGAGAACTAGGCAATACATATGGCATTGGTTCATTTAACCAGTGATGACACAGCTCATGTTGACAAAACCATTTGATCAAATTTCCCTTAGATTGCAGCAGCTCTAAATATATGTATAAATAAGCTCCTTTTGTATGTATGCTTTGCCTCTCTGAGGACAGTTTTGTGTGTGATATTACTATTTTAGTCCACATGATGATTCTTTCCCACTTCTGAACAATGCAGCTTTGCCAGTAAATCTTTGTATTTTAAATCTACCCTAACCTGGAAGTGTGGGGGAGAATGGTGATGCTCCCTGATGTGCTTGGATGCAAGCCTCAACTGGTCTGGTCCCAGCTTAGATGTTTGATTCTTCACTTCAACCCTTCATTTGCCAAGAGTCAGGGGTTTGGAGACTGGGCTAGTAGCTATGCAACTCTCAGCTAACATATTAAACTGTCGTGTAAATTGGTGCTGAGAGTTTCCAATGGCAGGATGCTGCTGGCTGAGGAGATGCTCAATGTGTCTCAGATGTAGACTTCCTCCTGCAAAGAGACTGCTGGGTGAGGGTGTCCCTCAGCAAGTCATTGGACTGTTTTTTGCTCATGTTTGGAGGATCAGATATTTGTGACTTCGTTAAAATAAACAGGAATAACCCCAAACAATAACTCTATGCAATTTCTCTCCATTTAAGAAGTAGAAATTGCAAACTTCAGTCACTAAATGATGTATCAACAGGACATGAAACATTATTCCTTTACTTTAATGATTTTTAAAGATCTAAGTGATTGAACTTAGCTCAGAATATAGCTGGGAGAAGGACTGCTGCAGCCTAGACAGTGTTCTACACTGGGCAGAAGACCAAATCCTGTGCAGCAAAAAAGACTTGGAAGTGCTTATTCAAGTCTATTTGTTACATGAAGCATCAATGTAACTCTATTTCTTCTGGATATTGCTCCTCATACTCTTTATAATGAAGATTAAGGGTAGAATATTGTTTTAGCCAGGCCGCAAGGAATCTGAGATGCTTATTTTTATCTTAGTCCTCCCTTCAGGTTTGCAATTATTTTTGCTGGCAAAATTGTGATTTGAATTTTCTGTTTCATGAAAGAAGAAGAAACTATTGCACATGATATTTTTCTTTGGGAAGTGTCAAAACCCCATTATTTTGTTCTACCTTCCTGCTGCATGCTGAGTGTTCATGGTGAAAAAAGTTGTAGCATATCGGGTTTCAGGAAGAAAGTGAACTTTGTGGGCTTTGGAAACTTTTCCCACTTTCAAACTACCAAATTGTCCTCTGATACATCATTTCTCAAAACAGGATGATAAAAAGTTTTGGACATGCTGTTGAAAAACTTCAGCTTTTACGTCATGAGTTTCCATGCATTGATTAGTTTCTTGATGGAAAGAAATTCCCTTTTTATGCAAAAAATGTGTCTTGCACAGGATGTGGAGGCTTCTCAAGTAGGCATGAATAATCAAAGTCCATTGCTTTGCCTCCTGTCAAGTGGCAGATTCATTTTATGCCCAGGAGCAGCACCTGTGGATAGCAGTGAAAGAAGTGGCCCTTGTCAGAGCTGAGCTGTGGTGGTGTCACTGGCCCATATTTGGGTATGTTTGATGTGGTTTGCTGTGCACTGGCAGCGCAAAGCATTTCATTGGGAGGATGGGTGCTTGTACAGCCTGAGATGTCCTTGATCTTCTCCTTGGTGAACTGATGACACTGTCTGGCAAAACTCACCTCTCCTCCAGATGTTCAGCAGCTTACACACATGGTGTGATGTCACCTTCTACCCCAGATGAGATCATTTGGTTCCAGCAACCACTGAAGGCCTTCACAACAGACTTGGGTTGCTGCTAAAAAGAGATCTTGGATATTAAGCTAAATACTAGTGACACTGGAACAGAACTTGAGAGTCCTGGCACACTGAGCCAGATTTCCAAAAGGATTTGCTCTATAGCTTTTAGAAGATAAAGCAGCTGAATAGCAGATCAAAGACTACCAAAACAATCGAGACCAATGTCAAGCTCTCTCTGGTTTAATGTTAATTAATTATTGCATGTACAGTGTTAGTGTTTAAATGTAATTGGAGCAATTGTACAAGGGAATATCCTGTAGACTACTAATAAAAATACTCTCTCTACAGGGGTGAACTCTTCTGAAGAAAACAGGGACAAAGACTAAATCATGCAATTCACTGGGCTTCTGATTAAAGAGCAAAGGCTGCTTGGAAATGATCCATTTCAGCAGTGTTTGACCAGCTTTTTTTGGCTGACATCAAGTCAAAGTAAGCCAAAGGAGAAAAAAAACTTAAAGCTGGTAATCCATGCTTCTTTTTTTGTTGTTGTTGTTTATTTTTTTTAAGAAAACAAACAGAATAAAGAAATGAGGTGGCAGGAGGAGCCGAACAGCAGAGCAAGAAGTGGAATGAACTTCGGGAGAAGGGCAGGGCCAAACTGTAAGAAACTGTAATGTTCAAAAATGTCACAGGGCAAAGTAAGAGGATGAGTCATGGAGACACCCAGGACATGGGTCAGACAAGTCTCAATGCATCTGATATCTGGCTGTCCTGCTCTACAGCCAACCCCCACCACGGAGAACAGCAAGGAGCTGCCCACAGTGTGAGGCTAGATGGGGTTTGGATTTGAAATAACACTGAGCTGCTTCTGAGCAGAAGTTTAAACGGGACAGCAGATAAAATATGAAAAACATGAAGTGCCAGAAGTTTTAGGTGCCTTCAGATACAGCAAAATGATTTTGATGTTTCTCTTGGCTCTTGGACTGTTCTTTCCCCTTGTATTCAAAACCAATAAATTGAAAGGACCTTTGATCTTTAAAAACTAACAGTAGCCACCCTAAATTGTGGCTGCACAATCCTAAAGGCAGACTTTTACTGTAGATTACTATAAACCCTAGCTTTAAAACAGTACCAAGAGTGAACTGATGTGCCAGCCTGCTGGTCAGGTGCATCTACTTCATAAATAACAGCTATAAATAGACACTCAGCAAAATTTCACATAAAGGCTTAACCCTTCCCAGGGCAGAGGCAGTGGGGGAGTTGTAAGATTGACAACTGACACAGCTGCAGATGCTTTTACCACTTACTGCTGAGGCAGCTGAGTTTAAGTGCAGAGTTGGGAGAAGCCAGAGTAGGTAGGTATTGTCTCTTTTTTTTGCCTCAGTGTGTCTGATTTAAATGTGGAATTCTTTGCCTCTAAAAGGCACATCAGTTATTTGTAGGCATGGCAGACGGATCTATGCAAGATTATCCATCCCAAAAGGAGTGTCTAAGAAGGGTTGGATTCTCCTCCCATGTGTTTTTTTTTTCTCCACTGATAACAGAAGGAGAGTAAAAGATCAAATTGCATTAGATATCAAACATTTAGATGGGCAAAGTTAGGTACTCTCATTCTTGAAAGTCCTTCTATGAACAGCAGGAGGGGAGAATCTGAACTTCTTTTATGGGGGCAGGTATCATAGCAAGACCTCACAGGTAGATTGTAAGAACCTATTAGAGATTTGTGGAAAGCCTTTACCTGCTCTGGCTTAAAAAGTTCAAGCATCCCACATGGTGAGAACAGAGTGGAGCCCACCACGTCCTGCTCTGCTGTCCATGGGGAAGAATCACCCTGTGCCGGCCAGAGGGTGCCATCCTTCAGTATTTTTGTCACAGTTGGGAAAACCAGCTCATGGGCTATGGCTGGGACTGCCAGGCATAACCTCAGAACAAATTAAAAATCAGGATTCAACTAGCCAGAGGTTCCAAGTATCTTGTAAAGCAATGAAGCATCTCTTTAATAAAATATGAAAAATAAAGAACCCCCCAATGATTACACTAATATTTCTTTGCGTCTGTATTGTTACTGCCAAGGTAAAACCAGAATCTGACTGAATGAGGCTGCCAGAAATCGGATTGTTTTGTCTTTGTGCATCAGGGAAGTGTGTGGATATTTTGTGTCCTTCATAAATTTTAACTTCACTCTCAAAAAATCCCCAGCCTGTTTCAGTTGCTCTTGTAAGTGCAGTCCTGCCCACCATTCAGGAAAACTTAGGTAAGCTCTGTGTATTGACCATGGGATATAAATAAAGAGAAAAAAAATAAAAAGTTTCTTCTTGGATAAAATCAAACTAAAACATTTATGTATCTTATCTGAAGTCATAAAGAACTTTCTTAACTCTTCAAACAAGATGAACAAATTTGAACAAGAAAGAATGGCAGTTTGGTAATTTGTGATGTGCAAAGTTTTAGGAACAGTTTCAAAACAATTATTATAAAAAATTTGACAATAGAATTAGTTTCTTCAGTACATTTTGTTTAAATATCTGTTTCATTTACAGTATATTAAACACTGCACTCTCTAGTCCACTAGCAAAAAAAACCCAAAACCACAAACAAACAAAACAAAACCAAAATAAAAAAACTTCAGTAAAAGTCAAGCACAGTAAGATCCAAAGGGCCATATTAAAATTAAAGGTGGACATTAACTATCCCATTTTTGATCTATATGTAATGAACCATAAATATTTTGCTATTTCAATAGAGGAATGTCAGAGAAAATATTCTGAAATTGTAATTCCTTGATCTAAATATGTTGGAAATCCTCTTACATATCAGACACTAAGACTAAAGAAAATAGAATCATTTAGGTCAGAAAATACCTTTAAGATCATTCAGTCCAACCATTAACCCAGCACTGCCAATTCCACCACTAAACCATGTCCACAAGTACCACATCTACATATCCTTTAAATCCCTCCACCATACCTCTGGGCAGCCTGTTCCAATGCCTGACAACCCTTTCAGTGAAGAAATTCTTCTTAATACCCAATCTAAAGACTCTCTGGCACAACTTCAGGCCATTTCCTCTCCTACTGTCACTAGTTACCTGGAAGAAGAAACTGACCCCCATCTCACTACCACCTCCTTTCAGATACTTGTAGAGAGTGACAGGGTCACTTTTGAAAGGAGTGGCCATACTTTGATTTTGAGAGGGCCTGGTCTTTCCAGAATGATGGTCTTGCTGGCACAAAAAATGGAACAGGAGCCTCAGGGGACTGACCTAGTGCCCAGCATGGTTTCAAAACTGAGTGAACATGGGGAATGGGTACCTGATTGCTTGGACAGGGCAGCTGAGTGCATGTGCAGAAGCTGATCAGTAATCTGATTCACTGAGTGGTGACTGAGGATTATTGAATATCCACAGTTGTTTTATATGTCTCGATCTTTTTTTGCCAAAGGGCCATACAAGATTTTTAGATGCAGCGTTTTGAGTGTAACCCTGAAACAGCCCAAGACTAAAAGGCGAGTATGACAGAGATTAAGGCTAGAATTTACTGACCAGGGCTTGTAAAAACATTTCATTTGAGTGTCTGAGAGCTGCACAAAAACACAGGGAGTAAACAATTTGCACTGAAGGATTAAGATGACCCTAGGCTCCAATAAATGCCTGACAAGATTAAATTTGATTTTGCTTTCCTGAGGTCAAGCTGTTTTTTGTTCCAGTAAATTTATTTAACCATATTCACCTCCTCAGAGATGTATTTTATGCACACTCTCCATGCACTGCAGCTAAGCCCAAGTCATCCTTTAATATTGTATCATGAATGGACAACTCCTTGTTTGACCACTGAATGACCTCTCACTCCACCCCAAATAAGTATAAAGTATTATTCTCTGTGGCGAGAGCATTTACTATTATTAGTGCCTCAGAAATACTGCTTTTGTTGTATATTTATGTATGGTGCTGGCAGAAGGGTGTAGCAGGTACGTGTGTGTACTCATGTGTGTGCAAGCAAGAGAACTCTTAAAATTAATTGCCTTGGCTCACAAGACCTTCTGGATCTGTTTACATTCCTGAGGCAAATTCCTTAATATATCTGTAGTTAAACTGTTCCACAGCCTCTAAATGCATGGCTTTGGTATGCTGCCCACCTTCCTTGTGCAGGGAATCGCTGGGAACATTTAGTTCCTGCTGAGAATAAATGTGCCCCTGATATAAGCACAGCAGCAATGTGTTAATACGCTCTGCTGATGCTACTTAATCCTGAGGATAATGTATTGGATTTTCTGCATATTATCTTAATATAGCATGGGAAGGTGAAATTATTTGGTTTGGGGTGTGGAGGAGTGGGCAGAAGGCGAAGGAGGGAAGGGAGTGGGAAGTGTTTAAATAGCTCCAGTAATGACCTCAGGGCTGATGGGGGACTCCCACTCACATCAGGATTTATGCTGAGTGTTTGAATTGAGGAAGATTTGCCCAATAATGTCAGATAATTGGCAGTGTTATGGGCTGGGCAATGCTCATTGAAGATAGCAGTAAGAAGTGCTTGCACTCCTTACAGGAGGGCAGGTGGGGGTGTTCCTTCCCAGCCTTCAAGGCCATATCAGGGCTATTCCCAGTGACCTTTCAAGGCCAAGAGTATTAGTTGAAAGATAAAGGTTTGGAAATCAGCCTTGCTCATGCAGCCCTGATTTTCTCCCAGCAACCTGAGAGCTGACTGTCTTCCATATGGGTTTGTGATTCAGGATAGGGCGGTCCCACCAAGGCCACGCTGTTCCATGGCCTTGGATGACTGAAATGCAGGCCATCTGCATAGCTGGGTAAGTGTGTGCAGCACATGAGAAAGGTGCTTGTGTGTTCTCCTGGCTCTGCTGCATGAGAAAAAAAAAAAGAAAGGTCTGGAGAAGATGAAATAGAAGCAGACCTACAGCTCCAAACACAGTAACTCAAAGAAAATACAAGAGACAGATGCTTTTGGGCAGAGTGCGGGGACAGAAAGGCAAACATGGGTTTGCATCCCTTCTTTTCTGACTCCTCTTACTTTGTTCTGTAGGATCACCTCTGAGGAATATCTTGTTCCACCATCAATGTGATAGAGCACATCCTCCATTTGGCCCAGCTTCTCCAGTAAAGCCAGCAGTAACATGTTACAACTTCTCAACAGAATATATATACAGCTCTTTTCTTTTCCAGAAAGATCCCATCAAAAGAATCGGTTATGCAAGAGATGTTTCAAACTGTGTAGCACGTACTGCTGCAAATTAACTTATTCAGCTTACCAGGCTTCCTGGTGTTGGATGCTGGTATTTGGGAATGGATGTTCACCAAGATGGTGAGTCATTGGAGTTTATGCAACAAGTGCTTTACATAACACCTTGACTGGTTTTTTAGTGTGAGGTAAAGAAATGGAGAAATCACTTTAGCATGATGAAAGTATATATTTGTTTTGGGGAGAAAAGATCACATACCTGAAGCTCCTTTTTTTTTTCTAGATTTTGTAAGACCAACACTTTTTTACGTGGTGACAATTATTTTTACACTGGCAGAGCTCAGAAACTCTCATGCTTCTGAGGGCTGCAGGGAGGGCTCAACAGCATCTCTCCACTCCTTTCTGGTTGCCCCACTCACCATTGCAATTCCACAGTCCCATCTTCACAATCAGTGGCAGGTGCTGGGGTTTCTGCTTATGGTTACAGCCCCAAGCTGCTTCCAGCAGCTCCCTGTGCCTCCTTGAACCCAGCCTGGTGCTCTTTCTGCTGTATCATGATGAAAATGGAGGCAGATTGAATGTTACCTGTCTACAGTGATCACAGCTTGGAATAACACTATGGAAAGAGTGGTGGGTCACAGAAAAATTAACACACAAGGAAAACAAGCAACCAAGCCTTCATCAATGGTGGAAATCAACAGCTCTTATAGACTAAATGTATCCTATGCATAAGGGAGGAAACCTTCTCTTTCACAAGATGTGTGTTTGTAGCCACAACTCAAAGTACCCATGCCAAAGAAATAGGAGCTGGCTGAAGTCATTGCTGAACCCGTGAAGGATATAATGCTAACTACAGACTTGAGCCTTCTCATTTTGGGATCAATGTCTGCTGATTTCACCTTGCACACTTCCAAAATTAGAACTACCATATTGATACCAGCCAGAAGGTAAACTACTGCTCCTGCTACTGTTCTGGAGACACTTTTTACTAGCACACTTGGACTCACTCTCTTGCATGTGTTTATTCAAAGCAGTCATGTGCTTGAGCAAAGATTAGTGATGATTTGTGATGTCTGCTGAAACCCCTTGAAAATCAGTTATTGATTAAATTCTCATTATCATTTGTAATATATTAATGTGCTAAGGGAGCTCTCAGCACACTCAGTGGGATTTGCTGAGGGATATGGCAAAGCTTGGTCAACATCATCCTGAAATTAAGTACTGCTTTACTGTACTTTGCTTTCGGCTCAGCAGGCATTTATGAGAGTTCAAAATGCAAACATGAAATTTTGACTTCAGATAAGAAGACTTATCCAAACATACGTGTTAACTACTCAGCCGTTTGTGTTCACCCACCTTTCTTTATCTCCCCTTTATGTTTTAATAGTGGCCATAATAGTAACCACCCAACTTACTGCAGGGAGCACATCGTTCAGTGCTGAAACACACAGGGCTGTGCAACTGCAACGCTGAGAGGAATGAACAAGATAGCAGAAAAATAAAACTTGCTCGATGAAACTGCCACAGCTCAGCTGCTGGTGCAACAACTTGGACCTGTCACCCCAGGACCCGAGCTGGGAAGGGATGAGAGAGGAAACAAGGCCAGATGGACTCCAAACTGAGCAGAAGCCAGGTTCATGTCGGTCAGTGTCCCTGCCCCATGCAAACAAATATCAGCCTGAAGTCAAAACCCTGCAGCACTTACCCAACCAAACTGCTCAGCTGCGCCAGGAACTGGAGCAGCGCTGCCTCCAAGAGCTACACCATCCTGTCCAAACTGTCAGGGTCTGACCAAAGATAACCTTTCCTGAAGGACACTAGTATTTTGAAACCTCAGACAGCTACTCAGTCTGCCCACTGACCTTTGCTGAAAGGCCTGTTGAGAGCAGATACACTTTTATTGAGACCTTGCACTGCATTTCTCAGAAGCTGAAATGTCCTGTAACACGATTCACCATTCTTTAAAATGCTGCCTCAGGCTGCCTCAGTTAAGGGGAAGTATTATTTCCCCCACATTACTTGTAATCAAAACAATGAACATTATTATACTCTGTGAGTGTGAGTGGGAGAAAGCAAGTCACAAGTTTTACTTACTAGACTAATTGCTTGATTGCCTCTTAAAAACATCCCTGAAATCTAAGACAGCAAAGCTGCAGCCACATCTGGCTTTCAGACTTTGCATTCCTCCAGAAAAGGATTTATCGTTTGCAGTGACAACAGATGTATGTCTTGCCACTGAGTCACAGAGAATTACTCCTTTTACCTTGTTTCCCACAAGGTGCTTTTATTTTAAAGTGTACCTCTGCCCTTTGATTTTTCAGGTGTCTTTTGGAGTTTTAAAATAAAAATATATAAATAAATAGAAACAGAACGTGGGGAAGCAAATAAATTAGCTGAAGACTTAATGAGTGGCCATGCTGGAGTGCTCCTCTAGGTAGGGAAAGTGTTCTCAGGACTTTCTGTGACTGTGAAAGTCAGTGTGTCATTTCAGAAGTGATGTGACATCTGTGCATATCTCTGAATATGAGCAAGACAAAGTCTGTCTGGAGAGGTTATATTTCCACCTACTGCAGTTGGGTAAATCATACCAACTTGGAAAAGGGTTTGTAGTCCAGAAGCACCTTCTGCCTTTTCCAGCTGTGCCAACTACTCTGATAAAGGCCAATTTGCCTTACACTCCTTGTCTCACAGTCCAGTTTTGTTGTTCCAGCATCCTTTAAATGCAGCTGCAAGGCTGATCTTCTCTGTTTACTGATTCATGACCTTTCCCACCATCCTTCACCCCATCTTCATGTTCCTGCCCAAAGATGTCATGATCCATAGGGCAGGGCAAGTTGGGACAGGATATCACCATGGCACCAGTGGCAGCCTTCTCTCTGCTTCTCCTCCAGCTCCTCACCAATTGCCTGTTCACTCTCACTTGTTCTATGCTAACAGACTGCAAAAAGCTCCTCTTCCTCTCCCATCTGACACAAGTTTCTACCCAGAAGTCCCCAGGCTGGAAAGTCTCTGCTAAAGTGTCAGACATTGGTCAAAATTCAGAAAAGATAAATGCCCCTGGATCTCCTGAGACCTGAGCCTCTTGATCTTTGAGGGCTTCTTCCTGCCCAGGTGTTGCACAAAGCAAGCCCAGATCCACCAAGCAACTCTGAATTATGAAAGAAAAGACCATTTGTAATTTGGAATCCTGATTTTTTGCATTGGAAAAATGAACAGAACTTTTCACTTGAGGTGATGATTAAATGGGCTGATTTTTTCTTGGCACTTCCATCTGAAATGACAAATTCTTTAATCATCCTTTCCTAGCATACATTTTGAATTTATTTGCATCTTCATTTTCCCATGAAAGATGAAGATTTCACAGAAGATCACCAGCAGGCTGTAAACATAACCACACAGTACCTGAGGTCTGCTGCAGGTGCAGAGTATATGCAGAATACCCACAGCATGCACACACACACACATACTCTCCAACCAACCTCCAAAAAGGGACATTTCTCCCATACACGACAGATAAATTATTAAGTAATTAATATATTATTCATTAATAATTTATATTTAAAGTAATGGCCCTGTGAGGATGGGACTAGATTAAAGAAAAAAAACAACCTGGGCAGACTGCCTCTGGTAGGCTGGAAGAAGCCTCTGCAAGTGAACATATCCCACTGCAATGGGATTCGTGGGCAAACTGTCTGGAGAGAGGCATTACTGTAGGTAATATGGCACCAACAGCACCTTCCTGGCTGCTCTTAAAGAGTAGGAAACCCCAGTTAAGGCAAGAGAGGAGAACACAGGGCAGTACCCTACAGATAACATGCCGGATAACAAGGGAATCCTTTGCATATTCGAACAGGATGGACCCCAGGATAGGTTTGATCCACCCAACAACTCTTTCAGGAATGTGCTTGGGATCCTGCAGAGAATGGCCCAGGTCTCAGCAGATGAGGCCCAACTTACTTTTAGTGGAAAAAATCCGGGGACAGAGTTCCATGGGTTGGAGGCCAAGGCATTGGAGCCTGAAGGAGACATTATACTGAACTGCAAAGACTTGCTCTTGGCAAATAAATCCTGTACAGTCTGATAAAAAATTATACACCTGAAAGGAGGATTTGTGATGTCTTCTAGAAATTTACCCGTTTGCTATACATTTTACAAAATCTGGGTAAGGTACTGCATTCTTGCCTCACTGCAATGGTTTTTGGAATTTTGACAGGAATGGCAAAAAACTAGGATTTCGTATCAAAGTATCATTTCCAGTGCACTACATGGCGTGCACAGAAGTGACTTGTTCTGTCATTGCTGGGCATGGTAGGATGCTCCGTGCTAGAAGGAGTGGTAGGACCTACCTGCTGGTGTGGAGTAGAATTGAGGTCTGGAGGACTTCCAAGAGCCTGGATGGAAGGCAAACCTGCAGAGCAGGGTGGGGAAAGAAGGTTTCTCCTTCTCCTGACAAATTTTCAATTTCGTTAGGTGGAGCTCTTAGGAGGGATGAAAATAGCATGGCTGCCAGAAAACTTGTGAGAAAGCCTAATGTGGGCTAGATTTATTTACTAGTTAACAGCTAGTGCAGGTAACTTAGGCTGACGATTGAACATTTCTCTGTCACCGAAATTCAATTTACAGGTACACTAATTAATCCTATCTGGTACTCTCAGTGCAAACTGAGAGACTCGGGGCCATATTTTATACCTTTTTAACTTCCAGAGAGTCTTTACATCGCAGAAAAATCAGGCCTCTAACAACTACCACTGGGGAAGCTTTACATTTCTGAAGTATTTGAATAGTGCTATTCTAGCTCATTTGCTGCAGGTTTTGTTTTCACAAAAATGACATAATAATCATAAACAGCATTTTTATATGGCATTGTGCATGCCTTGAATTCATATGGTAATTCCCTGAAGCATCTGTTCTTCCATATTCATAGGTCCTTTAAAGGATCCCAGTCTACGTCTTTGCACCCTAACATTTCCTGAATTCTGTTGTACATTAAGAGTATATTTCTTATATACATACCAGTGAAATATGGAATAAATTAAAGATACCACAGCTAGATACCCTCTGAAAAATCTTCCTAACTGTCATCTTGAAAGGACTTTTTGGAGGACAGGCTAGAAGGAGTACCTAAAGTACTTTGTGAGGAGCTAGGTGGTATTGAATCTGCAGCTGTCCTGGGAAAATCTGGAATCAAGAAGTAGTGTTGGCAATGCTGATGCTCTCCAGAACCTACTTAAGTGTTTTCCTCCCCTAGCAAACCTTTTACAGGCATAATTTACACTGGAACTACTTGCATACTTAAAAGAAATTCTGCTGGTGTGTAACAGTGACTTTCCTGTTACAGTTTCTGGTGCCACTGCTGGTTTACTGCCCTTGGTAGGTTTTGTCTGGTCAGGGACTTGGTCTGAACTGGGCCCTGCAGTGCTTTAGGGACAAAACAAAAGGAAAGAAAACACTTAACTCCTCAGAAATCAATTGTTAAAAGTTTTATGCCAATAGCTGAATTAATATGATTCATCATCCTGGACTTTACTGAGTTTAGCTCTTCTTTGATAGAGCTGGCACTATCATTATGTGTTTGGGCACTACTATAGCAAACGGAAAACTTGGGCTTCAGCCTGGACTCTCCTGACTGCTCTTCAGTTTTATATTGCCATTTCTGAATGGCAGTAACATCCAGTCACTCAACTAGTCTGGTCCCATCCCAACTCACACAGGATTTTTGCTTTTCAGTAAAAAATACTTTTAGTGCAGGACAGTAGGACAAGTGGTAACAACATGAGTTTCATCTGGAGAACATCTGTTTTCCTTTCAGCATACAAAGACATAGAGCTGGGCATGTGAGGAAAGACACATCATCGTGGTCCATGTCTGGACCATCAATACTTTTGTTATGGTCTGTTTGGGGATGGAGCATCATTGAGACTTGGAGAAGTCAAGAAGGTATTTTCTTTGTACAGGGTATCACAGCTGATCCATCCCAGACTCAGAGAGCCCCAGCTGAAAATTCTAAAATCAAAACTACAGTATATTAAAAATTCCTCAATCTCTTCATAAATCCCTTACTCCTCTGGCACACTCAGTCTCCCAGATAAGACCTTTCTCTTAGTGATGCCCCATCAGGAAGCACTGTTTGCATGTGGGGTTCATGTCACCATTATCTTCTTTTTACTGTTCTGTGAAGATGGTGCCAAACAGAACATTTCAGCTTATTCGGGTTTGCTCTACTATTTTTCTCCAAGTGATCAACTCTAATTCTTTGTTCTGAACCCACAGCAGGGATTTCTCATTCAAATCCTGGGCAGGTCCAATCTTAGTTCCTACTAGCAGGAGTATTCAGACCATTAAATATAAGGTTTTAAAATAAGACCCTTAAATATAAGGTTTTAATTCAGGGGATTTTTTCTGACACTATAAATAGCAGCAAAATGGAGACGGTACTGCTACATCTGTGTGTGAAGGGTGACACTCTTGGCACCTGTACTATCCCTGTGTGGCTTAGAGACCTATATCCTGGTCCACACTCATTTCCTCAAGGTCATCACCTCTGTTCCCCTTTGTCATATGTTTAGACTGATTTTTTTTTTATCTTCTGACTCCAGGCCTGCTGAGTTCAAGGAAAGGACTTTGTGAAGTGACCTAAAAGAATTTATGTCTTGAATAATCCTGACTCTCTTAATCTCTTAGCTCTGAATTGAGGCATGCTGCGCTGTCTGAGTATCAGCACATGTGCACCATACAGGTTACAGGCATGATTCTGGTATGAGCAAGTTGATGCACAAATCAAGATTTTTTTTCTTTGTAGCCACCCTTGATGACAAAAGAATGTCTCACCTCGTGTAGAGGAGCAAAGTGAGTCATCAAATCTGATGACTTCATTCTACCCACACAGGAGGCAGGGTGAAGTTCATGTCTTTTCCTTTCCTTACGTGCTGGAAGGCATTTTGGAGGGTGAAATGTCTCCCACACAAGCTCAAGAAAATACAGGGTGTTTTAAAACAGAAGAGAGATGGAACTTGCCAAGATTCATAGAAACCACTTGGCAGGAGGGGGAAGAGATGGACAGAAGAACTGTTATCAGAGAAGGTGAAAGGCATTGGAGAATTCAGAGAAAGGTCACAGAAGACACAACCAGAAGCCCCTAAGTTTTTACTTTTTTTGGGTCTTAGTTTATGTTTTTTTATTATATTGATACATGAAGAAAAGCTGTGAAATCAGAAATCTAGTGTGAAATTGAAACCTAGTGTGAAGCTGGTGTGTGTGTTTGTTTGTGTGTTGCATACTGCCCTTGTGCACTTCCCAGAATGGCAGTGGTGGTAAAAGCTATACTGAATGTAAAGGGCAATCTCAGAACTCCTCACCAAGCACAGGATGTGGTGTATGTACAAATGCTGAGATTATGCTAGGCCTTTCCAAGTTGCCTGGAGTCCAAGGTAAGACTAATGCTGAATTTCCTCTGATAATCCACATTAGCTTAAATGAAACTGAGGCTTGGGGATGCCTTGGATCTTGTGAATGTCTGCTCTGGGGAAGAGGATGAAAATTGGACCTAGAAGTGTCCCCCAGGTGATTAGGAGGAGTTCTCTCCAGCCTCATGCTCTTGGACTCCTAGTCCTTGTACGTGTAAATTCACAGATAGGAAGTTCTGTGTCTGGAATTGGCAGAAGCTGCAATATTATTGCTTGATTGGTCACTTGTCCCGATGTCTGGTTTCAACTTTCCAGAAATAAAGCAATGATTAGTAGCACAGGAGAGGAAGCAAGGAGAAAAGTGGAGGCAAAGTTGAAGGTTAGCAGACTATAAACCTTGCTAGGTTTGGTGATTTCCAGGCTAAGCTGTATAGTGTTATGAAATAAAGTAAAATTTTAACTCCGATGAAAATCCCAGTGGTGAATCAGCAACAGATTCTCTAAAATCACGTCCCTGCAAGCACGTCCATGTCTCAGAGGAGTGGGTGATACCTTTTCCTGGGACATACACCTTCCATGTGATGTTTCTGAATTTAGTGCTAAAAGAAGAACAATGCTGCCTGGCATGTTTTGACCTGTGTGAGCTCTGAGCATGTCATTGCCTCTGATGAACTTTTCTCTTTCATCCTCCCTCTTCCCTTCTTAATTGTTTTTGAGAATTAAAGTCTGTGGTGCTTCTGCCCGTATCTGTTGACTACAGGTCTGGGTGTGATTTGTTTCCATATTTGTGAATATATTGATATGTTTCTGAAAGAGAATGCCTTTTCTTGCAATGCAAATAAAAAGAGTATCTGTCTTCAGGCAAGGCAAACTGTGAAAGAAAAGCTTTCCAAACACAGCAAATTAGCTTTCCTGATTTGCAGGTCATACGTGCCTACAACAGCCGGTTCTGCCATGAGCACTGTTTATCAGAAGATTTCAGAAGAGGTTACAGTGTAAGGACATCTACTTCAGAAAATTTGATGGGAAATTAGTGGAAAACTAAGGAAATTTACTGTCTTGTCCCTTGTCTGTTTTGATCCACCATTCTCCTTCCTCCACTGACAGCATACATCCCATATGTGCTTCTCTCACCCGCAATGATTTGACTGAAGGTACCCACCAGAAATGATGACATGTCAGTGTCTGAGCAGAAAAGATAAATTGGTTGCACAAGCTGTAGATGAATGTAGATAAGAAATGTACAAATTTGTTACTGGCTTGTTAACAATCACTGAATAGGGCAACATGGTGATGGTTTAGCCCCTGAGCATTCCAAGCCTTCAGGAAGGTGGTTGTCACATACCTGGGATCTGGGCATCTGGAGGGTCCCCATAGTTACAACTTGGAGCTTCTCTGTGCCCTTGGACCAGATTCTTCCCTCACTGCTGGTCCTTTCATTTCCTCCTGCAGGTTTTTCTGTGGGAAAGGAGAATAAGTGATTAGTTCTCTACTCTCCCTGCACGAAAGTGCTACTTCCCCTTCTCCATCTAAGCTCCTGAAAAGCAAATAAGCTGCAATACTGTGAGGGTGGCTTGTGCACCATCATCCTCTCTTCATATGCTATGTAGACATTCTTGTATTGATTTCTAGCTTGGACAAGGAGGACAGACCTGGGAGCCTCCACAGTAAACACACGAGCAGCTGCAGCTGCCTGGGATGTGGGCTGCAAGCAGTTTGCACTGGGGTGTAGGCAGGCATCAGTGACTTCCCAAGAGCCTCAGCCTCTGCCACCAAACCATCTGTTGTCACAGGAATGAGGTGACCGACCCACACAGGTCAGTGTGTTTCCTCCCACCCTACTCCCAGGAATGGCCATAGGTCCTGTCTTGCATTTGCCATGCCTTGTTTTCTGGGGACCAGCCCAAAGTGTAAGGCAGTCACTTGCATCACCATGGTAAGGCAAGAGACCTGCCTTTCAGCGTGTTTTTGGGCACGTACAATTAATAAGGTAATAGCCGATTCAAGCTTGGATGCCTTAGCTCAGTGAGCTACCACCTGGCTATGTAATCAGCAAACACATCTGAGCTATGTAAGGAACTCAGAGGGAGTCACTGTTGTCTCTCACCACAATAAGTTCATTTGTAGGTAAATATGTAAAGGTAGAGGTAGCAAAGTTTTTAAGGCTTAACACTTTGGAGATACCATAGACCATTTTACCGCTTGCACCTGCAGTAGACTGTCTCCCTTGATTGCCTGGAGCTTTAAGGTAAATGACAAAGAAAACTTTGCATCTAGGCATGACTTTTGCTTTCATGTGAAGCTTGTTTTTTCTGAAACCAAACTCTTTAGCCTGACAAGTGACTTTGTATGGAATTTTGGTGCTCTACAGGCAACATGCTATGAAAGACCGATCTATGCAACACCTGCCTGTTGTAGTGGTTACAGGTTTTCTTGGCACATTTTGTGGAAGCTGATTTCTGTTCATGCTGCAGAGCATGGACCTCTGCTTATTTTTTATTGTTCTGTTCTCTGTGACCAAACTACTACTCTACCTCCAGCAAATGGAAAATTACTGACCCCCTTTTTTTGTGAGATCTTTCCCTCTTTTGCTATTCCTTTCTTTTGCCTTTCACCTCACTGTGTACAACTGACAGAGTTAATAAAAGAATTGGTAACACAAAATATAGTTCCCTCTTATCTCACTAGGGAGCTGGGGCTTTTCAGACAGCTTAATAAATAGTACTGTGAAGCTAGGGCTGGTTTTGCAATAGGTGGCTTTAATTAGTATTTAATTTAGGCTGGAAAGAGAGAAGGGGATTTCAGAATCAATGCTGGGAAGCTAGTAACATCATTGCCAGCTCAAGAGAGTTTCTTCTCTTAAAGGCAACCATGAAATTTGCACTGCTCAGTTCTAGATTTGTTGTTTCTGGCTGTCCGTGGTTAGACTTTTCCAGCTTACAGGAAGAATATGTCCATCAATCCATCCTTCCTTTCCCAGTATCACTCCTTTAAACTCAGCCTGCGTTGTTGGCACCCAGTTGTGTGTTTTTGGGCTCAGCCAGCATCACCAGACATACTGCAGAAGCATTGCTGCCTTCATTTACATACATGCTTTTATTTTCAGTGAGCTCAGGACTGTGTTCACAGCCTGTTTCGCTGCTGGAGGTCATGTGGGTGAGTAGAGGCTCTAGGGCAGACAGCTCCATCAGAAAAGTGGATCTGAGTTAAAGAGAGACCTGTAGCACTTCTGTTGAGCAAAGAGTAGTTAAATTTGGATTATTACATGTCATTATCAGGAGTGAGAAGAGTGGATTATGAATATGCACAAAGCTTTCATGCCGTGAACTTTTTCACAGTTGCTTTAAAAGCTGTATTTTGAAGAAAGAGAGACAGATAAAAACAGCAAAATACAGTGAGAACTTAGGGAGAAATGAAACACAAGTGTGTCCATCAGAGTGATAGAGTGGGAAGGGGCATGGGGAGATCAGACCATTCTTCAGGAAGAATTGCATAAAAAACGCATAGTAATGCTTAATGTTGCATTAACACACTTTATAGATGTAAAAAATCCTTCATGCTCATCTGATTTACCATTGCAGTGCTTCTAGACCACACTGCTTCAGGTTACATGTTAGCAGAATGTGTAAGGGGTAAAGTCATACTGGGGTGTGCATGGAGATCTATGTGCAAAACAGCACTGGCCTGGGAACATGCCAGACTAGACAGTGGGAGGGATTGGTCTGTACTGAAGGGGATAAACTCTTTTTTGTTCTAGAAACACTTGAATTTTCCTTTCTATGTGTCCATGAAGGTGGGATACAGCTGCTTACAGTCAAAATGGCCACCACCAAAAGTCCCAATATGATGAGAGAACAGGTGTATTTAATCCCCTTCCCAGCACTTACTCATTAAATGAAGGCAAAATAACCCAAACCAGCAGGTATTGCAGTGGAGGAAAAAAATAGCTAAACATGCAGGTGATAACCATCTGAGTTACTGATTAACTCCTTTCTTTTGTAACCCCCGAAGTTCTTCAGTTGGTTTACTAGGAGACCAAAACACAGAGCTGTGCCACGTTAGTAACTCATCATGCACTTTATCTCTCCTTGGCACAGGTGTCCCTGGGCTGTGACAGTGAGAACAGCACTGCCCTCTCTTGATGGGAAGTGCTCAGACCTCTTTCAAGGCCTGCAGTGCTTTTTAATGTGAGTCAAAATAGCAAGAGAAATCCATGTAGGACAGAATGAAGAATAACTCCTTCTCTGGTGTGTCAACTGCCAGAAGTTGAAGAGAATAGAAGAAATAATTGACTTGCTGTATGTGGACATTCTCAAGCATCTGTTCCAGGATGTCCATTGCAGATGGGATGGTGGGGCAGCTGAGCCTTTGGTCTGTTGCTCTATGGCCAGGCTTATGCTTTTCAGGGAAAAATCTGGGCTGGAAGGGAAAGTGGATACTGAAGACATTTCAGAAGCAATCAAAGTGAAAGCAATGCAACATGATTGGCAGCATGGTAAACAGGCTGATGCTCATTGTGAGGAAGAAAAGAGTGATTTCAGATGTCTTCTGAATGTCGCTGGGAGCATCTTGTTTGCCCTCCTGCATCCAGCCAGCTCCATTCAGTCTGGAGTGTTGCCTCAAGTAATATCTCTCCCTCGCTGTCATTCTTGATGTTGTCACTTGTTATTGCAGCCTGTCACTCAGTTTAACTGAGCACGCTGTTTGCCATCTGGAGGAAAGTCTGAGAAGTGAGGTGGCAATATTCACTGTGATCAGGGTTTCGGCTGAGACTCCTCAGAAGCTGGCTCTTCCTTATGCTGCCTGACTGGAGCATCCTGAGCCCTTGCAGGGATGTGAGGAAACTCCTCAGGATGTGTTTCCCTGAAATGGGACAGCTTTGCCCTGTGGTGCAGAGAAAGTCCTTCCAAAGTTTAAGAACTGTATTTTTTAGCTAACACAAATTGTGCTTAAGCAAAGTTGCTCTGGAAAGGAACTGATCCTGCAACACCACAATCTCTGTTTCACTTGGGGGAGGTAAATTTGAAGAAACAAGCAGAAACACTCAGAAACACTTGGCGCCCTTGGTACAAATGGTCACAGGATCACTGGATGGGCAAGATGTTCAGCAGTGGTGGAAGTCAGGGGCCTGGCAGGCTGGGAGTGCATGCTAGACCATGGTGAGCTGAGCCAAGGAAGGCCTAGCTGTGTCTCTGGGGATAAAGGCTACCCCGTGAAATGAGCCTGAAAAAATGAAAGTCTCATTTGTGCTGTGTCTTACTTTTTTCAGTCTCTTATAAAACCCTTCATCTCTAAGCCAAACCTAACAATAGCCATTAAAAAAAATCCAAATTCTTGTTTGTCACCATCAGCTGTTACAGAAGGCAAAATGTCCATTTGCTGGACCAGCTCATTCTGCTGCTTGACCTGCCTTTGCTATGCTCAGGTTTAATCTTTTTCACTTAAAATTTCACAGTAAGGCTCTATTTTCCAGGTCCCAAACAAACAGCAGGGTGCACACTGAACAATAGCAAAGGGTTTGGCAGCGTGCGGGTTCCTCATCTGTGCCAGAAAAGCTTCTCCGATAGCTCTGAGTTCCTCTTTACCCCCCTCTGCCAGGGGCTGACATCAGGGAAAGAGAAAATACAATTGAATACCATCAAGAGTAATGTCCTGTTTATTTTCCTGCTCACAGAATTATTTCCAGGACATTTCAGAAATCAGAAATTGGAGTGAGGAGAGACATGGGAAAATCAGAACAAACCCACATTAGGATTTCATTAGCTGTTAGTAGAGAAAAGACTAGAATTTAGACCAAAATGCAGGTCAGAATAAATGAAGCTGATACGTATGTCACGTATCCTTGTTTACACTTCTGGGATAAGACCAGAAGGAACTGGAGAGGATTCTCTGCCAGAAGCAGGACTATCTAATCTGTTAATTATATTTGTTCATTATTGCTGGTTCCTACAGCTGCGTGGGACAGCCGATCCAGAGCAGCTCTGGCTCAAGTATGGATTTACCAGGAGAAGAAAAGCCCAGTAGATATGGGCTCTGCATGAGCAGTGGCTGCTGCAGTTGGCCCTTGTGTCCAGTGATGTGGTTATGCAGCTGTACAGCCTCTTCCTTACCACACCAAATGGGAAAACCAGTCCGGCATCTCCTTGCTGCTGGCAGGGACGGCTCTCACACTCTCTTTTCATGTCTCCTCCTTCTCTGCCCATAGTTGTATCACTGCAGTCCTGCTCTCTTGCACAAGCTCTCACTCTGCTTGGATGGGAAGGGGAAAAAGCAAGCATCAGTGTGGTTAGAGCTCTACCAGCTTCTGTAAAACAATTTTTTTGTTTTCTTCAATAAGACTGCTGAGTTAAAACCTGCATCTTCAGTTCATAACAGTGGAGATCCTGGTCTGTTCTTCTTCAATAAAACTGTTCAAACTTAAAACCTCCTCATTTATTCCTTAAAAGAGAGGATTTTAGGTATGCTGAACTTTCTTCTCCAGCACAGAGCAGCAGGCCACATGAACTATCCAGATCATCTCAGGGCTAGTGTAATGTACTGTATGTCTTCTTGCATGAGTGGGGTCTTCTTGTCCAAAATCTATGTTGCTGTCAGAGGTGTTTACTTCTGCCTTCCAGGCTTCTGAACAGTCCTTAGGAGTTCAAGTGATCTGTTTGTCCCCAGGCTAGGAGAAATGAGGTGGAACATACATGCAATGAGATGTGGGTCGAGGAAAATGTGGTGGCCTCTGTCCAGTTATGGTTTGCAAACTGGAAATTAGAGACCAATTATGCTTCTCCTGACCATGCAGTCCCTGGACCACCTCTGTCCACTCCTGCATGGGAGATGTGCCTCTTCTGGAAACCCCCATAGGTTATGCTGTTCCCACTGCTCTAATTGTGACTCCCATCTCTGCAATTACAACTGCTGTGACGTGGATCAATAACAAACTGATGAGCCAGAGCCTTTCCTCAGGCTACTGCATGGAGCAGGGGATGAGGAATAGAATAGGAGGCTTTTCAGCTTTCAGTTCACTAACTCCTGTCTCACCAAGGTCAGTGACAACCTAAAATCAGAGGCAGTGAAGGGCTGACTCAGCAGGTCCTCCCGATGGGGTTGCTGCCTGCCCCCCTCTGAGCTGACCACACTGGAGATGATGGGAAGGGGATGTTAGACCTGTCGCCTCCTGATGGCAGGCTGTTATTAACCATGGACTTAATTTGGGATGGCATCATATGTAGAAAAGGGGCACTTGACCTTGCTGTCTCCCTCCATTCCCCAGGCCAGTTCAGGGATGTCTTTTCACAGCTAAATGTGCAATGGAATGAACAGACAGTTTTCCAAAAGAAGTAGTTTGTTCCATAGGAAAGAGTGAAGAAAGCCATGAAATGACATTTCTGTCCTTTATATAGCATTGAGACACACACCTCAATTAACCTTTCAACTAGGACAAGCTTCTTTACTAATCTGTGTACTGTGAACTCCCTTCCCTTACCCATTCCCATTTCAGTAGGTACAACATCATGGCATCTTTTTTTTAAAATTTTTTCTATAACTATTTTTCAGCATAAATCACTTTCCATTGTTCCAGTCCAACCACCTAGTGGAAAAGAAAACATGTATGGGCTTTGATTTTCATCTGTCTTGCTAGTAAAGAAGAAATGTCAAATCTGATCTCTGAGCAGATCTAATAGTGGATGGCCAACACCTGCTCTGCAGCAGAGAGGAATGGTGATGGCAAAGAACATGGGGGTGGCTCCACATGCCCTGGTCGGAGTGGCATTTCACACTGCTTGGGAGTGCATTGATGGGACTTGAGTCTGAGCTGCCTCAGGTTGGGTCCATAGGGATAAATAAAAGAAAACACAGACTGACTCCCTGCCCACAGTTACCACTCACTTCTTGCTTGGTTGTTTGCACATTTTCTGGCCTGGTTTTGGGGCTATTCCCATGAGGCAACATGTGGTATGTGGGTCTAAAGGCAGCCAGCTGGGAGGATGTGAGCTGCACTGTTTCACAGAAGCAACAGCAGGGAAAGGTCTGTGAATTATGACATGGACATCACCTGCACTCCTCATCCCAATGTGTCGTGTACTAAACTGAATTCAGGCCAACACAGGATCAGACCAACTCCACATAAGCAGCTTTAGGCTGATGTCAGCAGAGCAGTTGGTACGAATTCCCAGCAGCAGTGGGGTCAGTGTTGTGGGATGAGTGTTGTGCAGTGAGGGCTTCCTGAAAGCCAGGACAGACGTCAGGTGTCTGGTCCATGAATTTATAACTGTGAGCATGGCACAGTCCAGTCAGGGTATGTTGTAGAAAAGTGACCTGGATAATGGTTCATGACTGCTCTATAGAATAAATTATTGTAAGTGAAATGTGTTAATCCTGTGCTTAAAGCAGCCTTGTTGGGCTCTCACTCCACAGATGAGGGCTTTTTCTAGAGTGAATTAGACTTCACAAATGAGCAATTTTTTCCAAGGAAAATGTTCATTTTTCTCTGGTGTTTTTTTGCTGTGTTGTAAAAACTGGTCATTTTTACTCTTTTCTCTGACCTTCAAAATTTTTCCCCAACTTCTGAAAATTTGGCATAGAGAAAAAAAGATTGAGACATCTTAAAAAAAAAATTAAAACTCAGGCTCAAAGGATAGGTGGGCTTTTGTTGTGTAAATACAATGTGTGCTTCTACACATCTCACTCTCTATATACAAATAAGATGAGGTTTTGAAAATTATCTAGTCATTAATTCCATTCCTTGATTATTTGTGGTAGCACAGTAGGTACATTAAATACTTACCTAGCATGTGTATCTTGGGGATAGGAATATTTTTTTGTTCTGAGTTTGTGCATGTTCTGATACTAGGGGCAGACACTACATTACTGAAGATCCTGAACACTTGTGCCACTGCAAGAAGGACTCACCATGTCACTATCATTTTAGTGACCACCTGTGACCATTAAGTGATAGGATTTTTAGGAGCCTATTGAGGTGCAGTATAACATTTGACTGGAAAACAGGTTTTGCCAGAAATTTTTTTTCATGGCTACTGAGCAGATCAAAATTGCTCAAGGGCCAGATCCTCCTGTGCTGAACAGTAGGCAGACATCTGATAAAAGACATGTTCAAACAGTTGGATGGAAAGGAAGACAGGGTATGGTGTATCTATAAATGCCATATGGCATTTCCATAAATCTGTATCCAGAGAGAAGGTTCAGGTGATGACAAAAATAGATTTCTTTTCTTTCTGGAAAAAAAAGTGGAAAATGAAAAATCCTGCTGACTGATGTAAATTGATGTAGCTTTGACCTCTGTGAAGAGCTGATTTATATCCATATCCATGAGAACATGGCCAGGTAATATTGTACTGTTTGACTGCACAGGAGAGAAGGGTCTGAAGGGCATTGTTATCAAAGGAAGCGACTATCTGAAACACAAAGAGCTAAAGTTGTCCTGTACCAGCCATGAAGCCAACCTTTGTTGCTGTAAGCACAGTAATCTTTCTGTCCTTCCTGCAAAATACAGCCTCTCCCAGAAAACCTGGATGACAGAGACTCTTCACTGATAGGTTTAAAGAAATCTTTCTGTCTTTTGTTCAAAATCCTGCAATGTCATCTGGTTGACCAGAGCCATTTCCCTCCCAGAGAAGCCTGCTGCCATAACCCCACAGCCCCACCCTTGCAAATCCACAGAAAAATGCTGTTCATCAGAGTTTCCTGGAAACTTCAGCTGAAAGGACTCTGAAGGCGTCTAACCCAAGAAGGAATGCACAGTGCTGTATCAGATGACCCATGGCTTTGTCAAGTTATCCATTGATGTCCTCCAAGGACAGAGGTCCCATTTCTCTTGGCTCACCTGTTGTCTTCTCACCCTCCTGATGAGAAAGGCATTTTTCCTAATGCCCAGACTGAACCTCCTAAGCTGCAATGCATGGCCATTGTTGTTTCTACTGCCATTTGATACTACAGAAATGAGCTTGTCTCAACCATCTTCACCTGTCCTTAACAGCAGGGCAAGGACATCAAAGCCAGATAGTACCTTTTGGGCTCATATTGTAGAAAAGGAGGCACAGGGTACCCATGCAGGATAGGGACTAACTGGGACCTGAGATCATTTGTTATTTAGTCCACACTCTGTTTTCTGGCACTGTTTTAGCTCATGGATTCTCATCCCCTCACAGAGTATGTCCAGGCTTAGCCTCAGACACAGCATAAGCCAAGAACTCTTCCTAAAAGACAGTATAGAAAAACACATCCAGTATTTTTAAGACACTGAGGTTTAGCTGTACAGTCATAACCCGCGGTACATCTGTGCCCTTGTTCACAAGAATGGGACTTGACCTATCTTATTCTACCCTATTTTTATGTTTATATATCTACATATATAAACATCTCCCAGAATATGCCTCCTCTTATGTGCCAGCTGGCATCTGATCCATGGCACTCTCCAGCATTCCCTTCAAGCCACCTCTGGGGACACAATGTAAACATTCAGCTTTGTGTCATAGGAATCCCACTCTGATGGTGCTGCTGCAGTGTTCTTACATTTTTTCATATACGTTTATTTAAAACATATTATGAGTTTAAGTAATAACTTCATTGTAGGTCGCAGGGACAGTACTTGGGGCCTACAAAGATGCAGGGTTAGGTGCTCAGTGAAACAGGTATGGTCAGTCAGCTTGAGAGAACTTGTCCTTAGCATTGTGGGTGAGACCAGCTCCAGAAGATGATACATGAGCGGTGCTGGTGTAGCCACAGGAATGCATAGTTGGTTATTCCTGAAAAGATGTCTAGAACTGGTAGATGAGCCATATCATGCTTACCATTATTATGAAGGAAGCACTGAGCAAACAGCTCAGCCTTACCTTGTGACTGCAGATCAGCATGGTCACCAAACATATTACATCTCTCCTGAAATGCAGGGGACCCAGGGCAGGATTATTCTCAAGAAGTATACACTTAAGAAGGAAAAGTCACATAACAAATCTCAGCGCATCCATTCCCTGCCGGCTCTGGGATTTTGCTACTCAGGGTCTAAGTAAGAATGAGCTGCCACATCACTGAGGACAACTGGAAGGAGAGCAATGCAATAGCAGATGAAAAATCTGCAAAAATCTGCAAGTCAGGCTGCTGAATTTTTCCCTGGGCTGTAATCCTGCATCAGCCATGGTCAGTCATGAGGATCTGGCTAATGAGATGGGAGTTGTTTGGCTTGGTGAAGGACCTTATAGTCATCTCTGAGATGGGCAGTGAACAAGAATAATAAATAAAAACTCTTCAGCTTGAAACGAGTGGTCTATGGACATATTCATCACAAGAGCTGAAGCAGAACAATTTTTCACAATATTGAATGCCCAGGAGCCTGATGAAGCATTTGGGTAGGAAATTTAAAACTGAAGGCAGTAGCTGTTCAAATAGCACTGTTTTAAACAGTGGAACTTACTGCCACAGGCCGAGGCGAAGGTCCAGCATTGCTACGGGAGGTACAACTTTCCCATGCGGGCTGAGTGTGCTGCACTGGGTCCCTTTTGCTGGACTCTCAGCCTTGAATAAGCCTGGCACAAGCCCATGGGTTAGGTGGGAGGCAATTCTGCAACCATCTGGGGGATGATGAGTGATGCCAGAGTGCCAGGGCCAGAGCCATCTACCAGAGCCCTGGGAATGGGTCCACTTTCCCCCCGTGGGCAGGCAATGGGACGTGGCGTGATCATCCAGCAGAGCTGTCCTGAGAGAGAAGCCTTGGTCCCTGTCATTCCCCATGGAATGCTCCCCTCTGCCTCAACTCTGGGGCATGAGCATATGTGCTGCTGGCAGTCAGCGGCCAGATAGAGCCTCTGCTTTCATTGAACCCTGCTAATTAATTTGCAGCATTGATTGCTTTTTACAGTATATCTGTCCCTCATTTAGCATTTGGGTACTACAGATGAGAACAAATAAATCCAAAGCTATACAGGCTGATAATATTGGTGGCATAACATGAAAGTCCTGTTAGAAACAACAAAACTGCCTTTATGATCCACAAAGGACATTTTGATCTGCTATAACTAAAGCCGTTTACATCCCAAACGAAAAAGATTTGAGCATTACAACAGAGCAAGGAGTCCTAAATATTTGTCCCTTGTCAGGAAATTGTATTTCAAGGGAAGAATTTTTTTTTTATTTTTTAAGTTGTACAAGAAAACCACACACATAGCTAGAAGTGTTCTCCCCTTTCAAAGAAGAAATGGAAAACTGTACAGATAACAGCACTGATGTGAATCCTTGGGATGTGAAACCTTGCAGGACTTCTCCCATCTAGTTCTTTCCTCATCCCTTTCATGGCCTGTGGGCTCCTCTGTTTAATTCCTACCCAGAGGCCAAAACAGATAGATTTAGCAAATAAATACCAAGCCTTACAACTGTGAAGATAGTAGGGAGGAAGGATAGCAGGGAATAAGCTCTGAGCCCATGTTGTGACACCCACTGCTGTGAGAGAGCTGAGCGCGCCAGAAGTCACTGGATAACTCATGGGAACAGGAAAATAGCACGCTCTAGTGGGGAAATTATTAAAATCTATTAGATAAATCTATTACAAAACAAATCACTGCATTGAGCACTCCATATGAAAGCAGCTGTTGCTTCCTATCTCTATCCAGTGTTTCTTCTCCCACGCCTGTGCATCTCACATCACTTGTTGCCACTGATACCCACCAGCCCATGCAGGGGGACAGTCTTTCCAAGGCTCTCCCACCTACTGTCACACAGCTTGGGCTGATTTTTTTTCAGGAGCCAGAATTAGGTCCTATCCCTCTGGCTTGCTGAGTGCACTTGGCACAGTGCATGTTTGCCCATGCCAGAATGGCAGGGCCAGATACAAGGGCGTGGGAGGACAGTTGGGTCAGTGACAGGCCATGGCGAGGTGCTCCATTAGCACAGTAATTGGAGGGCTCTGTCCCTCTCGCTTTCACTGTCACCCAGTGGAAAACTCCATCTCCATTAAGGAGAACTCATTACTGGTGAAACAGACACTAATCAGGTATTAGTTGTAACCATTAATGAAAAAGCTAATGAGGTGCTGAGATCCCCAGCGCTGACTGAAACGAGTTAATCACATCTCACTCCTTAAAGGCCCATTAGTCTGTGTGCATGCTGATGGTTCCCATTCCTTTGCTTATTATAGGAAATAAAAGCTTTGTTCCAGCTTCATTTGCTTGCCTGCTGGATCTCTCTGCTAAGCTGCAAAGCCGTGTACTGTGGGGCAAACTTACAACTGGTGACAATTGCAAGCAGCAAAGTTCCTTTGGCCCGCATGAAGTGCCCTACTCGTGGGATGGCACCCACTGTCAGGCAAGGAAGTGTTGTGCTGACCCGGGGAGGGAAGCAAACACTGTGGCCACAGCCACACAAAACAGGGATTTCTCAGTGCCCCTGGCTGTTGGTTTAAAATGTTATTCTACCTCCTACAGACAACTGAAGTGCCACCAGTGCTCTGGCGGCATTCCTCCTGAAGCAGCTTCTGTTTATTTTCAGTTTGTATCCTGTCATTCCTGTTAGTGGTGATTAGCAATCTCGTGGATTCCAGTGGGTTATCTGGGATTGATGAGTTACTGGAAACAACTAGCAACTGAGGTATTTTGGTGCAAATTTGACCTAAAGATTTATCTCAGGTGCTCTTGGTAATACTGGCTCTCAGATTTCAGGAAAGGTCTTAGCAACCCTGGAATCCACAGGCTTCTTTAAGTATCTGGTTTATTTTGATCTGCCTGGAATGGAGTTAGGTTTCTTCCTAGCAGCCTATATAGTGCTGAGTTTTGGATTGGTGAGGGGGGAGAGTGAGTGGGTGCTTGGCTGCTGGCTCGGGTCAAATAACATGTGTGCCCAAAAACATCACCAGCCTTATTCACTCGTGGCCCACCTACTTTGATGGACCAAACAAATGGGTAAAACTCTAGTTTTCTTCAAAAGGTTTTCTACAAGATCCATTGGCTTTCTTTTCATGTATCCTGTCTTCATCTTAACATCTGTTTACTTCTATTTCCTTACCTACCTATTGAAAACAAACCCTTAAATAACAGTCTGCCAGCTTGCAGAATTTCTCCCTGCAATTGACTCTTTGATGTCTGCAGTGATGAACCATCAGTCATCAGTCTCTCCCATGACTACAAAATCCTTCAACACTTAAAGGAGAAAGAGGAGTGGAAATAGTGATTGGAGAAGGGGGAACAGTTTTAAAATAAAAGACCAGAGATTTAATTAGATGCTATGAAGAAATTATTTGCCAGAAATTATTATTTGAGGGTGGTGAAGCAATGGAATTACCTAGACAAGTTGCAGATGCCCGACCTCTGGAAGTGTTAAAGGCCAGGTTGGATGTGGTTTTGAGCAACCTCATCTAGTGAAAGGTGTCCCTGCAGTGGGGTTGGAACGAGATGATCATGAAGATCCCTCCCAACCAAACCATTCTATTATTCTGATTCTGTGAAATCTATGTGGCTGATTCTATGAAATCACTCCTCCCACTACTTTCTACCCTATGAAACCTGCTCAGGTATTTGTGCAGGCTGAAGAGACAGGATATGGATGCAAACTGGGTGTGCTTCAAAGCACAGCTCTAGTATGGCCAGTGCATTCAAACACCCAGCCCCAGACTGTGAGTTTGGGCTGGGGGAGGAATGTGCAGCTCCCCTGGATGGTGACAGCTCTTTGGGGCCAGCCCCAGGAAACCAAGGAGGGGAAAACAACAATCCACATGGGGAGAAACTGCCATAAGGGGCTCCTTGATATAACACTTGATTTGAAGGGTTGGTTGGGGCATCTCTGGAGGTACACTGTGGTGCTGCAGGAGGCAGCACTAGTGGCACAGGTTAGGATGCTTTTCTTACTGACCTAGTGTCTGGGAGAACAGGGAGGCAGCTATAACTGTGTAACTCTGGAGTCTCTGATTGTGTGGAAAAAGTAACTATTGTGGGAAATGTCCTGTCTTAGTAGGAGTGTTGATGTCATGGACACAGACAAACTCCCATATGGAATATTTATATTCTGCCAACCAAAGGTTACCTTAGAAACTACAAAGTAGGGAGTAGAGCAACATGGTGAATTTCCTACAGGAGAAGATTTAACTGAAAACACAGAGATTTACCTCTGCATACAAGTACCTAACCATGGAGAACTTTTCACTCTGTGACCCTTATTTTATTTCATATTGCCTGAAGATAACAAAATGTAATGAGATCGGCTCCCTGAAATTCTATACGAAAGACAAGTGAAAACAGAGATTTTCAAGGATGGCAAGGGAATCCCTTGCCTTTTTATTTGTTGGGTTTAATTGCTATCCTGACTGCGAGCTATCAGAGGAACACATGCCATGAACTGGAGCCATATAGTACCCCTGTGGGTACTTCCTTTCTTCATTTGATGGTATAAGCCAAGTCCTTTGCCTAAGTCCTCTGGTTGGTCCATCTGTCTGCATGTTGCTGTTGTTGCTGCTGCAGGTCTTATTGGTCTCAGGCCATTTTCAGATTGTAATTTTATTCAAAGTACTTACCTGACCAAATAATTACAGACCTGGAGGCTGCATTTCTTGTGTGTGGACATGAAGCAAAATACAAAATGATTTTCAAGAGCTGTTCCCTGGTGTCAATTTGCTTTGCTGAGGATGAGAGGAGCAAATGCATTGCATCTCCTCTGTACCTGAAGTGACAGGGATAGCTCCTCAGGCTTCTGTGCCTCTACTTCCCACTCATTTTCAACAACTGTGATTCTGGCTGTATCTGTTAATGGTCATAAATATCTCACCAATGTAGCGTGTCTGGAGTCTGGGTTGAAAAGCAAAATGTGAAGCAGCTTCTGAGAACCTGATCCACTGAAGTTCACACTACACAGCAGCTCTTATTGTGACCATCTGACCATTGCCTATATCTGAGCAGGAGCTTCCTGAACTGCCCTCTGATGATTTCTTGAGTTTCTTACCACTAAGTAACCAGGATGGTTGCATTTCAAAAACTTGTATAACTGCTAGACCTAATGACTCCCTTAAACAATGAAAGGAAATGGCACAAAAAGCAACTGAGACTTGGTGGGATCCATAAGAAATAGCTAAGGTGGAATCTGCATATGTAAAGCCATGGTCATGCGGTGTTGTGGCCTGCTGAAAGGATACCTAATCATACATATCTGTCTCCTACATGGGATTCTTCTAATGGACATCTAGACCATTCATGACTGAAGTGCTTGTGTCATCATAGCAGATGAGTTAGGCCCTTAAAACAGGGACCTGGGGTGGATACTCAGTGTCTCAGCTAGGTCTGTGAGTCACAGAGAGAGTTAAGTTGAATCTCTTCTTAAGTCACTAATTTCCGAGTCTGCCTTAATTTCCCTTATATATCACCTAAACAGAGCATAGATCCATCAGGAGACCACAGGCATATTAAGTTCTTTTTTTTTTCTCCAGAGAGGCCTAGAGCTGCCAGAAGGTGAGTAGTATGATGCCCAAGACCACAAGCTTTCCAGCAGCCTGAAACAAGCCGATGTCACCTAAGGGACCATAGAATCACAAAAGTTGGAAAAGACCTCTAAGATCATGGAGTCCAACTGGATGGGTGGGAGGGAAATCGCATAAGGTTTCATTACACTGCTGTGTGACAAGGAGGTTCTAGGAGCTAATGAAAATACTGTGGAAAGAAGTGTGTACAAACATCTTTGATTTGATTATAAAAGAAATTTATTTTGATTCTTATCATACTGAAAAATTAAATAAATAAAATGACAAAGAATTGATTGAATGAGACTCTCCACCATCAGAGAAAACAAATCATAATTGATTGTGTAGTCAGACAAAAATAGGAAAAAAATCTGATCATGGGAGGAGAAAAGTGCTGAAGAGATTTTACTTTGGTAAAAAACATAACACACAGTCAAGGAATGCTTCAGAGACTTTGCAGTGGTGGCAAATATAGTCCAAGAGTTTGAAGCCTTGACATGCTGCTGAATGTTTTCCTTGGTTGTTCTTTTAAACAAAATAGATCCAGAAAGTTTCTAGCAAGAACACAATCTTCAATGATGGCAGTGGGAATTAGCTCTTCCCTCAGCCTCATCTGTTGGTATCTCCTTATTATGAAGGCATTTGAAAGAGCAGCAAAATTGTGGAGAATCCAAGACAAAGATCTAGCACAACAGTCAGCTGCCTAAAGGACTCTAGAAAAAGTTCCTCTGGAATAGAAATGTAATGGCACAGACTATCCCTCATGCCACACCTGGAGAGATCCACTCTCTGCTCTCTTCACACTCTGAAAAATGGACATCAGTTGTACACAGTTAATGCTTGCTGTCGGCAAGAACATTAAATGGGAATTGCAGCTTGTTCCATGATGAAGACATTAAACCTATCTGCAATAGTTTGAGCCATGAGGTTTTATATGTGCTGTCAGAGGCAGAATATTTGGGGGGAGATTGGAATTTAATTAGAACAGCAAAAGAAAACTTCCAGAACAATGCAGACTAGAATACAGCTGGCTTCTTTTTACCACTTTCTTTGATTCCAAACTGCCCCCTGTGATTAAAAAAAAAACCCAAACAAAAAAAAATGGGATATGAGTACCAAACTACCATGACTTTTCTTCCAAATCTTTCTAAAAATGACTGAAAAAGCAATGAATGTTTCTGAATTACTGACATCTGTCCATATGGAACAAAAACAAACCTAAAGTATTTGAAGTTCCAAAATCCAGCCACGGTGTGAAGATACTACTGGGTTCTTCCATGTAGTCTTTTTCCTCTTAAAGTTGCTTTGCTTGTATTACTGCACCATCTCACCAGAAGAATGTTAATTAACAGCAATTTAAACAGCAGGAATGCTTAAGACAAACAAACAAACATGGCTCAGGTAGAAATGCCTCCTTCTTGTACAAAGGACATGTAGAAGAGAGTAAGCCCATCCAATTTGCCGTGCCTGTGACATGCAGGTGAGTTCTGCTGGCCACCATGCTGGGAAAGGGCTGCTTGACATGAGGATCATAAACAGGTCTCAGCATGAGGATTCGAAAATCCTGCCCTTTCCATATTGTTAAACTGACAGGCCACATGTACAGCAATGGGATCTCAATTCCCCACACATTCATTTGGCATCCTCAGCTCTTTATACACTGTGAGTCTGGTAATACTCATGTGGGTAAAGCAGTTTATGAGTTTATGAGTGGTGCTGTGGCCCAAAATTTCAGCTGACCATGACACTGTGCTATGTATTGCTGCCTTGGAGGGCACCTCACTGTTACCAGCTGGCACAGAAAGACAAGGTCATAAATCTTGGATGAAGCACGTCACTGGTCAAAGGGCTTTCACTGACCTCAAAATGCTATTTGCTTGGACATTCTGCCACAACTGGTGCATAGAAGAGGAGACATTTAGATGATGATAGAGTATGATACATTAAAAATTAAATATGCCATTTTTTCCAAGCCTGATAGAAAGTCCCTTGAAGTCTGTGGCAGACGTCACCAGAGCTGAAAGCGGGTCAATAATCCATTAGTCCTGTTTTCATGATAGCAGGATGAAAACACCACTGTTTTCCATTCTTTGCTGCCTGAACTTGGATTCTTTTATCTGTCCTTGAGTTAAATGAATTGATTCCAGCAAAAATATGTGGATATAAAACCTCTACTGTAACTTCCCTTCATCTCACTGCCTAGAGATGCTGACATTAATATACTTATTCCTCCAGAGATGCACATAATTTTGAAGTCTGTCTTATGCTGTAAGATGAGCCTCTGTAGATTGTGTCTTTGTAGGTGCTGCTACAAAGCAAAAGATTCTTATTGTATTACTAGTTGGTATCCTGACCCCTGATATTTTTTCCATTTCAAATAGAGACCTTGTAAAGAGATAACATTTTTTTAAATTTGTAAAAAAATAAGAAAAGTTTCTGTGGGACTTTTGGATATTTTCCCATAAAAAAGGTAAAAGTTACCTTTAAAAATTAGTCTAGTTTGTGTTTGCTCAAGTGCAATATAGGAGTTGATAATATTGGTATGGACTACAAAAGCATACCACATGGAGGATAAACTTTGGTTAATTCCCTCCTTTTATAAAAAAGTTTAATTTAGGGTTTGTCATCCTTAAAAAAAAATCACATCTGTTGCATGATTATAAAAGGCACATATAAATGACTTAAAGAAGAAAGTCCACTTTTCAACCTTAAACTGATTAAATAAAAAAAAACATTCCAGAGTATTTTCCACAGAAAAAAAACAAAACAAAAAGGAACAAAAATTACATATAACCAAACAAGACAAGTAAGTGGCTAAAAAGGCCATTTTTTTCTGGAGTTTTCAGTACTGTTTCCTCCATTATTACAACTGTATATTAAATAACACAAGATAAGAAATGTTTTGATTCATATTTTCTAGACACTATCAATGCATACTGAGGCAATGGTTCAAATATTTACTACTTCAGGCAACTTTATCATATTTTTGCTTAATACAGCATGAAAACAGAAGTAATAGTGAAAATAGAAGAAACAGTTCAAAAAGATCAACAGCAGAAGTGGATTAATTTCTTTGAGGTAATCCTTACTATGATGTTCACAGCTGCCTTGGGTTTCAAGTCCCAGAAGTCGTTTTCAGTCATCTTCAAGGATCTCCTGCCTTGCTCAAAGAGAGAATGGATGCACAGACAGGAGTTGCTGTGCCCAGGTTTCCTCTAATTGCAACAGGCAGATCTTTCATCAGGAATTCAAGAATCAAGCTGTAGAGCCTAAGCAGAGATTAATTTATTCCCACAACTGATTGATAGCTCCCAGCTATTCGTAGATAGGAAATCATGTGCAGCGTGGACGCCGATCCTCGGCCCAGTTCCCTGCAGTGTGAGATGCTCCGATTCCACCACAGGTCTTCAAACCTGGCTGACACCCAGATCATCTTCACTGAGCTTTGTTCTGCTGCATGCTGGGAATTGCAGCCCCACTCCTCTCCGTGGCCAGGGTCATCTGCCCTTGAAAAATTTTATTTTTTCAATGGAGGCAAGGGTCAAAGTTATATTGAATTCAAAATCCCCGTCATGGACGCCTGTCTTCCGGAAAGCCCCACCTGAAGTGTTGTTTTCCCAGTAATGATGCCAGTGTCCTTTGCTGTCTGCTCCAAAGCCGTACACACTCACCTAGGATGTAAGAGAAAACTAGTGTTATGGACTGGAAAGCAATTGGTCTTCATCTGCAATGGTGAAGAAACTCACTTGTTTCTCAGTGTATTTAGAGGCAGCAGCACCTGAGGACTCCAGGTCCTCAAGCGGTGTGTCAAGATCTTCTACTGCAGGACATGATACAACCACAGAATAATGGCCCAAGACCTACTCAAGAGTTGTTACTTCCTAAATTATGCTGAGACACCTCTATACCTGGACTCAAAGAGAAATGGAAATTTCTATCAATTATTATTTAGTAATATGAAAAATGCATTCCTATGCCTTAAACATGATGTTTGATCTCAGGAGATCTGTGGCTTGGGATGGGAGTGAAAAAATTTTGGTTTGGTCCTAGTCTTCCAAGTAATGACCCATATTGATCCCACTTATATGCTTAATTATTTGATCTTTGCAGTTACTTCAGAGAGAGATGGATGTTATGCTCTTTGTGTGTATACACCTACAGCCTTTCCTCTTCCCAAATGCTTGTTCATCGATGGCTATGCCCATCTACTCTGGTGGTAAAAGTCCAAAGATCATTGTTGATTTATTTAAACTGAGAGTGGTGATATGGCTGGGCTTGAATGCGTAATAGCCATAAAACAAACTCCCTAAACCACCCACACATGGACCCACCCAAATATGAGCTGGTTTTAAGTTATTTTTTGGTGATGTCAGAGCCCTGTTCATTGCCTGCTTACCAGAAAGCAGGCTCCTCCCAAGCCACCCATCCTATCTGCTGTGACTGAGGTACAGTTTCTTCCAGTATTCTTAGGAGTATTTCTATCACCTTTCCAAGGTGCAACACAGGCCTGGGTGACCAAAACTCTTTCATGTTCAGATCTCTGTTCAGGACAGAGATTTTGCCAGCATAGTGATTTTTATCCCCCATACTGACAAGCCCATGTTTGCAGGATTTTGTAAGGCTAACCTGGCCTTATTCTAGCTGAGTCTGCAGTCACCTAGGAGCACCTTACATCAGTTAAACCAGAGAATTTCCTCAAGTAACTGCTGGAGCAGAGGCATTTATGATAATTTACTGTATAAACCCAAAAGCTTGAGTTTAAAAATAGACCATTCACATTCATTGTAGGAGGTTATGCAAGAGCTGGTCATCAGTTCTTCAGGTGGGAATCTGTTTAAGATTTAGATATCCAAATGGAGGTGGCTGAGCATCCATTACAGCCAGTGGCGATTCAGCAACACAGCCCCTGCATACCAGGGAGTGATCCTGCTCCCCCAGAGTCCTACCAGGAGCTTGGTTTGCTGAATCAATCTCTTGGCTCCACTGATTAAACAGGTAAGGCCTCAGTGCAGTTGCCAAACATAATTGCCATTTGAGATGTCCTTGAGTACTCAAAACATCTACTCCAGACTGGCAGAACTCACGCAAAGCCAAGAGATCCCTACTTTTCTGATCTGGCAGCTGGACGCAGAGGATGTGCCTAGGGCAACAGCAATGGCTCTTAGAGGTTTAACAGTTGGATAAAATATAATTGGGAATTTCACTAGTAAGATGGGCACAGACACCACCCATGTTTAGATGTCTTTTGATACCAAGTGGAATCTCTCTGTTTATGTTTAGTTATATTCTCTTGGAATGCATCTTAAATTCTACCAATTGCTGACATTAAAAAATCCATCACTGCCAGTTGAGTGTGACTGCATGTTACTGAGGAATCTGCATATATTTGAAGAAGTAAATGGCAGAGAAGGTGGAGAGGAGGAAACAAGGGGTTGTTCCTGGTTCTTCATTGTGAAATGTCCTGATTTTGCATCCACATATCCAAACACAGCCAGACTTTACCTCATCACATACATGGAGAGCAAACATCAAAGACAGAAGACCTGTGGAGGGGTATCTCCCATGGTGCTCGAGCCAGTTTTCATAGACGTATTTCATAAAAGCTGGATTATAAACCAGGATCTAGGCAAAAATGGAGTGAAAAACCCATTAGGAAAATACTCTGAGAAAAAAACCAAAAAACATAATGGTAGCACATAACTCCTTAAGGACACTGGGATAGGGGAGTGGGTAATAAAGGTAATAATAGTTATTCCTTGAGGGTAGGTGAAAGAGAAAAATTAAATCCTATATTAAATGCATTCAGGAATATTTCTCATGTGCAATTAGATATGAATAGTCCTTTCTTGGTCTTGACATCTCACCTGCTTACACTAAAGTAAATCCTGGTGGTTCCTGCTGAAGCCAACAGATATGAAATGGCACAAGGGAGATGAAAAGTAGGCATTGGGCATTCAACTCTCCCTGCAAATGAGCTGTGGGAGGCTGGAGTTCTGAACAAGACAAACATAAGATGCCATGCCACATTTCATAGAATCATAGATTAATTTAGGTTGGAAAAGACGCTTAAAATCATCAAGTCCAACCATAATTTGAGTGGAAACATAGGAGCAACTGCATCTTCTGCACAATACACAACCATGTCTTAGTATCTCCAGAGGTAGAGACTTAAGGAAACCAGGGGTCAGGTTTAAACTATAAGGAAGCCTATCAGGTTGTGTCAGCTGCTTTTCTCCTGTTTCCCAAACATACTACTTTTCTATGCTTTATACTTTTCCTTGCAAGACATAAAATGCACTTACTTATATCCTGAGAAATTATGAGGTCATCTCACAGAGACAGAGCATCTAGGATCAGATATGAGCATACAGTAAAATCCAAGGACTGGTGGGAGTCCTTGGTTTCAACCCCTCCCCTGGATGAGGCAAATAGAGGCTTTTTGCTCCACAATGCATTTTTAATTAGAGTGACAGCGTTTCAGTGCTATCTGGTTAGCTGCAGGGCTTTTCCTTTTACAGAGTCAGAGGTTAATTGCTGATATGGCATCCGTACGTAATCACTTCTCACAGGGTATTTTGCAGTGCACAGTGTGGGAAGAAATAGAAGCTTCTCCTCTCCCTGTTTGCGAAGCTGCTGTATATCACCAGGCATATGCTGAGCTGCTGCTACTCAACTGTGACATGCGTTTAGCAACACACCCTAGTTCATCTCACAGGGGTTCTGCAGAGGTTATCCTGTTCCTCACAACAGGTAGGGATGAGATAAGGGATTATTTCATGCACCCTAGAGGTCCATGGTTTGAAGCACAGGGATATAAACTGATATCAACTGATAAGTTGAAGGTCCCATCTGAAGCCTTTGGCAATACTTGGCCTCTTGAATGAAGGGTGTGTGCTTTAATCTGTAATTTTAATGCTCTGGAGCTAATGTCATATTTTACCAGCCCTTGAGACATTAGATTCCTGTACTCCTTTTGAAAATCAGCCTCTCCAAAGGCTGAGAGAATGAGACTTTTATTTTGCTGGAAGCAATATGGGAGATGTTTTTCCTCTCCCTACACAGCCTGCCTTGGTTATGTACTTAAACCATGCAGCTACAACAACAGAAGTCTTTGCATGGTGGCTGAAGATCCAACATGGGAATTAGCATCCTGCCTCATGGGAAACCCTGCCTTCAGCCTGTCCCTGCGTAAAGCAGGGAATGTTCTCTGGCCTATGCTATCCTCCAAAACATGCTTGAACATTGCCTGTGAGACCAGTAATTCACCTGGAACAAAACCTGCATGAACATGGCCTGAGCCCAGTCTCCAAACTTGTTTAATTGGCTACAGGTAGTTATTACAGCTTAGCTGTGAGCTAAGAGCCTACCATCAGGAATTTTCCATTAACTTAAAACCACACAGTTTTATTTGTTCTGATTTCACTTAGCTACTTATTACAAGAAACTGACCTGGGAATGAGAAACATCCTTGGTGTTCAAATACTGTAATTATTTAAAAAAAAACCCTCCAAAGTCTCTCCAAAGTGTCATTACAGCCAAATGACTGCAATGGGTGGGAACAGAGCAAATGCTGTGGAGGACAACAGTGCCCTTTTAATGTCCCTGAGCAGCACCAGAGGAAGTGATGCAACCTCCAGAACAGTGTTCATACTATGGCATAATCACAAGAGTAATTTCTTTCCAACCTCAGTTATTTAGTGGTTGATCTATGGGCTAAATGGCACACAGGAACTAAATCTTTAGCTTAGCTGAGCCTTGTAAAGTGTCTGTATTTCAGCTGTAATTTTTTATGAATGTCAAGGGCTTGCTTAGTTGCAGTTTCCCAAAAATGTAAATGACCTACAAGTGAATTAGAAGGACATAATCCATAAACCAGCATTGCTCACCTTTTCTTTTTTGACTTTGATTTTCCTTGGAACTGGAACATACGTGCTGTTAAAAGAAAAAGAAAAGCCTAACTTAATAATATTTTCATGTAATTCCATGTAAAGAATATTCTTAACGTGCAATAATAAATTCAAATTAAATGAAAGCAGTAAATTCAAGAAGTTATTGTAAAATGAGGCTGCAGTTAAGTAACACAGCATGAAAAGAACTGAGCTGTCACTAAAGAAAGCCTATGGGAAACCATTACGTTTTTAAATTTTCAAACTAGTTATTGACAGTAGAACACCAAAAATTTAGTTGAAAATATAGTGTAGAGTCAATGGTACATGGAGCTCAAGACTTCTAATTCTTGAATCATGAATGTTGCAGTCTTTGCACTTTGATGATGGAAGGACTTTCCAATTTCATGGCAGAAAAACCTTTCCCCACCAGGGGGAGACTTTTCCCCTCCTAATATTTGGAGATACCTCGTGATTTTCAGAGTTGGTGGCAGCAGAGTTCATCATTTCTATGGTTATGTGCAACTCAGGCATTCCTAGAACACAGCCCCTCACCAGCAAGCTAGTCTCCTCCTCCCCAGGGCAATGCTGAAGGCTTCCTGTAGTTCCTGCAGTTCCCAGCATAAAAATTCCAAGTCATACCTTATGACTGGATTGAAATCATGAGACGTCTTGAACACAGAAAAAACTTTTATTCCCCATATCTCATGCACAGTGCATGCTGTCAATTGTACAGCTCATCACGAGTACTGTAAAAAAACATTTCCCTGAGTTTGTTTCAAGTGAAAAAATTCTGGTGAACTGTCCTCATAATTGGAGTATATATATACTCTTTAGATGGGTTGTTGTAAATCACTAGTCATTAGTTTAATGTAAATATTTTCACTTGGTCTTTGGTAATGACAAGGCTCCTGTCATTAAGATTTTATTTTCTTTGAACCATAGACCACAAACACTTTGAAACCTTAGTCTAAATCTTCCCAAACCAGTGGTGATCTGGCAATGTTCTCATCTCCCGAGGTACTTTGGGCATCTCTGACCTGTAATCCCTGCTCTAGGCTGGATGCAGTGAGAGAGATGACAGGTGGTTCCAGCCCTCCTGAGAGGTGACACAAGATGCTAATGGGGAAAGGGACACTGATGCAAACTTCTTAATCTGCGCTCAGCAAATATGCCCATGCAGATGCTTCCCATGCCTGACTTTGATTGGCAAATCAGTAGACGTAGTCTTGGTGATCCCATGTCCTTTTTGTGTTTACGAAGAGGGCTTCTTTGAGAAGTAATACTCAAGTCCTGCTGTCACTTGGTTCCAAAATTTCATAAAATTGCACAGAAAATATTGGCACATGGATTAATGATTAATTAAATGAAGACCTATGCTCTTATGATTATATGAAACCTGGGCTGCAGGGCAGCCAGGGAGTGAGTGACCCAGTAAGTGCCATACAGGAGCAGGACAAAGTGAAACCTGTGAGGAAGGTGGCTACAGAGGGTATAACATAGAATTTGGGAAACATCTTATATGAGCCACTTTGCAGGGCTCTAGTGAAGCCTGTCATTGTTCCTGACCACCTTGTAGAAGACATTTACTGAATCCTTGATGCAAGTGGAAGATGTGAAACCTTTTAAGGAATACAAAAACAGTATTTGCCAAACCAAGTGGGGTTTTCTTCCACTGTGCAGAGTCCTAGAAGACTTGCAGAAAACAAATTAAGGCTACTGGTCTAAATTTATGGCTGATGATGTTTTCCTATCCCTGAAAAGGCTTTTCTGGCATAATGCTTAGACACTTTAAGATGGGATATATATTAGTCGAATGGGACATATCTCCGTGAATCATTCAGCCATCAATTCAAGATCATATTAAACCAATCTGCAGTTTACCTTTTGTTTTCAACTGTAAAAATTCTTAGTATACTACTGGGAGAACAATATATTTAACTCACAGGTTTTGAGTTTTAGGAAATTATTCTTTCATTTGAATGGAATACAGAAAAATAAACACTGTGTAACAGTCTAACCAATACAGGATATCCATCTATTTTGACTATGAGTGCACTTAGATTCTTGCCTAAACTCAGTTGACACTGAGTTTGCCTGCGCAGACGGCATAATGACCTAGCAGGTCATGGTAGAGATGTAAATACTTCTTCTCTTCTAAAATACCAATTTTCAGATGTGTTTTATTTTTATTTCATGCCTTCTCCCCTTTAAAAATGTGCACTCAACAGTTTCCTTATACATAGTGTCTGGCATTGTGTGTTTAATGCATGCTCATAAGTTAATTCTGCTAGCCTAAAATTATGTTACATATATTGCTATGATATGTGTGCTTATGATTTCCTGCCTTTATTATTCCAGAATGTACCAGCTTATTAATGATGCAATTTCCTTGTTTTGAGTATGGAAAAAAAATTGTAAAATACTGGTATTTCTTTTCCATGTGGTTAAATACTCGCACACTAATTTATACCAGATGCTTACCAAGCCCATGTATACAATATACTTATAAATATACAATATATCCTGTAATTTATTAGGCAAAGATGCTTTCCCTTTCATGTGCTGTGACTGCATTGTAGTCAACCAGTTATGTCTCCCTAATAGGATAAGAGCTCACTCGATTTGCAGTGCAGACCTCAGTGTTCAGGAGGTGCCTAGAGCTTTCTCCTGGGGCAGGGACAGGCAGCAGACCTGCCTGTAAAAGGTATGCCCAGATGATTTATAAAACCATAGAATCATAGAATCATTTAGGTTGGAAAGACCTCTAAGATCATCAAGGCCAAATGTTAACCCAGCACTGTCGAGTCATCACTAAACCATGTCTCTAAGTGCTACACCTAGATGTCTTAAGTCCGTTCAGGGATGGTGACTCCACCACTCTCCTGGACAGCCTGTCCCAATGCTTGACAGCCCTTTTGGTGAAGAAATTGTTCCTAGTATCCAACCTAAAACTTCCCTAGTGCAACTTGAGGCCATTTCCTCTTGTGCTGTCGCTTGCAACTTGGGAGAAGAGACTGACTCCCACCTCACAAGGAACCTTTTTTCAGGTAGTTGTAGAGAGCAAGAAGGTCTCCCCTGACCCTCCCTTACTCCAGACTAAACACCCTCAGCTCCCTCATCAGACTTGTGCTCCTGACCCTTCCCCAGCTCCACTACCCTTCTCTGGACACACTCCAGCACCTCAATGTCTTTCTTGTAGTAAATTGTCCAGTTTTCTAACTGATTTTTTCCTGTTACAATGGTGTCCTGAGGGTGGATTTTTTCAACACAACTTATGACTGTATCAATTAAATGATGGTGGCAAAAAAGGTAAAAGGAATCTTAATAAGAAGTGAAAATAATCTAAAATGAATATGCAAAGAGAGAAAATAAAAAGAAGAAATAAAACTTCATTTGTTGTTCCATCAAAAAATTTTCCTTAAAAATGCAAAGTGGATCTTGTGTCCAGACAACATGCCCAGGCTGTACTTTTCCAAGTTTTAAATCTTCTGAGACTTTGAAATTGAGAAAAAAAGTAGAAATACTTCACTCTGGAACAAAGTAATCTGCTCTGTTCATGTTGACTATGTATAACATGGTGCCACCAAGTAATCCCATGAGGCTGTGGTTTTACATCCAGCAGATAACCTCACACACAGTACAATTGTCACATACTTTATTCTCTGGATTAGGAAAAGACAGCTTACGGGAAGGGAGAGAATCTGCTAGTAGGCGTCCAGAAGGAACATGCATTTTGATCACATTTCTATTTCTGGTTCTGCCATATTAAGCAGGACAACCTTTACTTCTGACAGCACTCATAAAGAAGAACTGGAGAATAAATTCCAGTGTGGCACATTGTTGACAAGTAGAACAGTTGAATTTAAGGCTAAGACATGCAGCTGACACATAAAACATTGTTTACTCTGCACAGTTCTCAATCACATTCTACCAGGAAAGACAGACCAAACTCCTGACCACCCTGTCCAGGGCAGAATGCTGTGGATGGGGCACTAAGTTCTGTGAGCTGTGTCTTTGCATGAGGAACCTGCACACACCTGCCTCCTTATCCCCTTGTGCATGTGGAATATTATATGCTGAAGGACCACTTGACCACCCAAGTGTCTTGGGTGGGGTAATCCAGGACACCACTAAATGAATAACCCACCAAACACCTGATTCTGCTTTCTGATGGGTACACCTGGGTACAGACATGCTGGCTGCACTCACTGTACTCCCAAGATACCAGAGGCAAGGAAGGACGAGCAGAAGCCCAAAATAAGGCACTGAAGCCCTAAGCTCAGCGGCTGCTTCTCAAACTGGCCACCTCCAGCAGCAACATCTCTCCTTTTCCTATGTCTGAGAACACTGTATAGGAATGTGAAGAAATGAGTCTGGATCTTTGCCTCAAGGATTGTACCATAACATTAAGCTTTTCCTCGAAAGCAAGTTTTCAGGGTTGAACTCTGACTTGAGAACGTCTGTGAAGCACCCCTAGGCCTTATCAGAAGCAGGGATTTGCCCAGTGTAAACTGTGATCTCCTACAGCAACATGAAGTATGGAGCTCCCACCCCTTGTGCCTGCCCTTACTCACAAGTTGATGGTGCCTGTGGTGAGAGCGGTGACAACCCAACGCAGGTCCAGGGTTTTGAAGGGGATCAGGATCATGCTCACATTTGCTGCTAGCTCTTTGTAGCTCTCAGGATAAACAAAGTGGTGAGTGGTCTTGCTCCCAACATCTGATTCGTAGCCAGTGGTGGGGGCACGGTTCATTCTGCAGCCCAAAAGTAAGAAGTGAGAAAGTGAAGAATTAGGAGAGGAATTAAGTACAAATACATGTGAATCTTCACAAAGTCATTTGTCGAGAGGCAGGAACATGGTCCCATGCCTAAGAGGAGTGCTGTATGCAGGCTCTTCAGACAGCCTTGACAAAGTGCAAAGGTCCTCAAGAAAGCTGGAATGATTATCACCCATATGGATAAACAATAAATGAAAGCTCAACTTTAGTGTGTAATTCCTTGATTGAATAGGAGTGTCTACCGAGCAGGTAGCATATTCCTGAGCATATTCCTGAGTTCCCTTAACAGTCAGCAGAAAGCTGATCAAAAGAGTGGTGAGTCCAGGAGGACACATCTCATTTCATCCTAAAGCTGTATCCTCCAGCTGATGAGAAAAACATTGCCTTGAAGTACATCAGCTTGACTTGCAGTTTCTTTCCCCCATCTCTACAGGCGTATTTGAATGTCTATGATCAAGGTAATAAACTATGCTATGTGTGATAAGAAGCAGAAAATATTCCTTATGGTTCTCCCATGGAAAGGCACTAAAGCGACAGCGACATACACTGGACCTGCTGCTGACCCTTCATTTATTCAAACTTTACTTTATAGTGTGCCCTCCAACATCAATACATCTACTCAGGGTGACTCTGCACACACATGAGGTGCTTTAGGTAACCGTGGGGTCGATGCATGGAGATCTGCCCAGGGCCACCAGGGCTCAATCAAGACGTGTTGGCCAAACAGGGCTACCCTGCCTTATGTTGGCTATATCATGAAACAAAGAGGGCTTTTTTGAGCTCAGGGCTGCAGAAATGCCTCTATGCTTGTGTTCACTTCTGAAAGCAAATCTGGGAACACATCAACAATTCTGTCTCTGATGCTTTAGCTCCTTGATGGTAGAGATTTGCATATTTCTGTGGTGCAACAAAGTGCAGATTAAAGATCTCCAAAGCAGCTTGCATGAATCCATGGTGCTGTGCCACACCATGAAGAAACCCCTCAGCTGTCTGTGAGCACAATGGGGTTTTCTGTAGTGACATTAGCTCAGCTCCTGGCAGAAGCACAGGGAGGACAAGGAAGGATGTAACTGATGAGGTGATGAGGAGCATCGTATGTTGCCAGATAATATGCTGCGCTGGCTGCTGATAACAGGGGAGGCAAAATCTGTTTATCAAGTCTATGCCAGGTTGTGTTATTGCAGTGCTCCCCCAGGTGAATTACTTAAATTTCCTCTAACTCCCTACGAAGGAGTTGTAAGTGTAGGCAGAATAGCCTGCCAGCCTATGTGGATTTGTTATTGAGTTCCCTGTTATTTGCTTTCCCACCAGCAACCCATATCAGTGTAGAATTACCAGTAAAGCATAAGACTTTCTACATTTTATCTTGACATTATAGTCAGGTATAAAATATGGGTGTTTCTTTCTGCCAAGACAAAGACAAGGGTGACATCTTAGTTATATTACAACCTGCCCTCGGGTACCTTTCCTACCATCCATGGTGGGGCTGCCCATGCCACAAGGCAAAAGGCAGCATTCACACCCAGCCTCAGCAGGAAGGACTGAGCAGGAATTTCCTTGTGTCACTAAAGTAGGTAGTTATGCAAACAAAAGTGGGCTGGAACATGGTGGAAAGAAAGGTGTCCCCTCAGACTCACTGGCTCTTCTCCACAGTTGGCTGGATTGCCAAAGCATGTGGAAGTAAGTATCGGGTCACCAGAGATTTTTTGTTTGACGCACAGAGGGGTCAACTTCTTGGCACAAATTCCCGTGGTGAATCCTGAAATCTTGTGCAATCCTTTCAGATTTGGCTTAGGATTGCTGAAATATAAATATGAGGCTGGAAGGTTCAGTTTCGAGCCACAGAGTTTTGCCTTTGCCAGGAATGCATGGCTATGGGATGGGCAATGTCTCAGAAGACAAACATGCACCTGAGTGTGTTACTCTGGTTGCTAGTACAAGTTTTGAGTCTAGCAAAGCCTTTTCTGCATGAGGCTGGAAACACTGGCCGGGTAATATAAGAAAATACAGGCAGGAATGGGGGTGTCTCAACAGGGACACATAGTTAAGCATAAATGCACCACAGCTTCCCACATTTGCAACCTGTAGGACTAATGCTGAGGGCTCTCCCCTTCCCTTCATGGATCTGAAGACCATGTTGGCTGCCTCTGCCTTTGAGGAGGTACTTTTGGCAGGGAGCAAGACATGCAGCTGAAGGAAGTAACTCCTGAAGTGATTTGTTGTGGGTATTTAGATGTTGTCTGAAGACTCTATGGAATGTCCAAGCCACATCAGAAGCCAAGGTGGCTTAACAGTTCAAACAGTGCTTATCTTGTGTTGATTTGCTCTTGGCTTTGTTGTTTCGGAGAGTATAATCCCACACGTGGCATTTTCAATAGCAACCCCTCCCTTCTTGCCCTTTATTGATCCTCAAATTGTATTGTACTGGCAGCTATGGTGTGAAAGGCGGACAACGCCTTGGAGATGAACTTAGTCAGTCCAAGAAACTTGGCTGCCCTCAGGGTGATTAGCTCAGCTTACCTTGTTCCTGCCAGTGGGACAAAGCAGCCACCTTTCATTGCCTCAGAAGGGAAAGGCAATGTGATCCTTTAAAAACTATGGGCAACCAAACAATTGCTTCCTGTCCCCTGAAAAGTGACTTTGGCTTGCACACCCCACCATTTCTGAAAAATGAATCAGTGCAAGAAAGTAAAATCTGATACAGATACAGTCAATTAAATGTCTCAAAGATTGTACTTGTGAGTACTAGCTGCTGAAGTAATTTTTATCAAAACTGGCAATATTTTATCATCTGTTTTTCAACACAGGCAAGTATGGATTGTGCAGAACAAGATACAGTATCAACACCTATTAACATTTTTTTTTCCAAGTTAAAACATGGGGTTGTATCTCCAACACACATATTTTATGTTCCTGGAACTTAGATTTTACTTCAATTCCAGATTTCAGTAGATAGCCCCTGAAATCTTGTTTGCTCACTTGTACCCAAAATATTAGTGAATTTTGGACAACAAAGGCATCTGGAGCTGAGGTGGTTTTTACCTACCTGAGCACAAAGTCATGGGAGTCAATATCTTGGCCATACTGAGACTGCCGAAGGTTCCCAGAGTTGCCCACGACGGCGCATCGTCTGCATGTGTAAGTACCTCGCTCCTGCAGGGGATCCCCATCCCCAGGAATCACCTCAAACAATTCTGTGAGAGTGGTGTTCAAATTCTTCGGAGCTTTCTCTGCTTGCAATTTCTGTTAGGGAAAAAAACACTGCTGGTTACCAACACAGGCAGCTTTTCTGTGAGCTAGATGTAGCTTCAAGTGTCTCCTCAAAGACCATTCTTGCATCTGCCTGCAGACATTGCTTTCTGCACTACAAGGCTTCAGGTTGTGAGCCAAAGTGTGAAAAAAAATGAAGTAAAAACTGCTTCCCATTAACTTTTTTAACTTGGCTGTCCTTTTCTCCTCCATCTCCTCAGATTCCCACACCTCCTCAGATTCTGTCTAGCCATGATGGAACGGATCACATATTCTCCCCAAGGCTGGCCTTAGCAGAATAAATGTTTCTCTGGTGTCTATAAGCCTAACCCACTCTCGGCCAGGTATCTTCTGTAAAAAAGACATGTATAATTTATCTTAATACTCATAAAAAGGACAGAAAAGTCTCAGGGAACCTGATAGAAAACAGACGTGACTAAAATCCCTTCTACAAATTTTGGCGTATGCTGAAAGTGGGAGAGGGAGATGGGAAGGGAACTGTGGAGGAACCAGCTGCTAGTGCAATAGGAAACTACAGTGGAGTTACTCCTGAGGGCTGGAGATGTAAAATCACCTAATAAAAATCTCCAGGATGGAGAAAACCACCCGGACCTTGGTCATTGTGTCTGTTGCCATGGAGGGAAACTGTTTTGTAGCAGCTCTGTGGTGCATGGTGGAAACAATGGCTGGATTGGGAAGGTACAGGAAAGGTGCAGGGCAGGTGATGGTCAGACACTCCCTTTCTGGGCCTCAGCTCTCTGAGGTCTACTAAAAAGTTTGGGAGTGCTGGCAGGCTCACAAACACCAATGCCCACCCTTGTGGTGCCACTTGCTTGCGAGCTTACAAAGGGAGCATGGCTTCAGCACAAAATGGGCCAAAAAGGCTCTGTCTTGCTCTGCCAGACCAGGGCAAGGAAAGACAGCGAGGGAGAGAAGAGAAACACCTTTTCCCACGACTCCCAGGAATGGCCTGGAGTAATTTGGCTTTAGTTTCCAATGCGTTTCCCTTGACTGCACCAGGAACTGTTAATTTGTCCTCCTATCTCCCTCTCTCACACAAATGCAAACAGATGTAGCACTTTAATTTTTGTTTAAATTCCATGCTGTCTCCTTGCAGAATGTTATTTGCACTGAAAAGAACAACAGGTCTGTGGAGCTCAGAGCTAAAATACGACATTGAGGCCAAGAACTTGAAACAAAGACAAAGAAGTGTTGAATTCATAGACTTAATCTTCCTACTAATCCTTCCTAATCTATATACTTGTATATGCACTGCACCAAGTGATTTAGGTGCCCCAAAAAGCACTACAATTATGACCACATATGTCACTGTTTACTACATGGCTCAATCACTTAAGTGAAAGAGGTTATCTTCCAAATTCATGTGTGGTGCTACAAAGACACAGCCACATATCTAAACTCTTGTGTATTCTTTATGAATCGAATCTAACTTGGTCTAACTCTGAATGTGTGAAAAACAGAGTTAGAAGGCCTGCACTCTTCAAAATAATTGGAGACTTCATAGATATAGAGTGTAGTAGCAGGTGTAGAATGTACTAAAATCTGACCTTTTTTAAAAAAAGAACTTCGAGTTATTTGAACATACTTTTGCATATGCCCATGCGTACTCTCTCTCTGTAAAGGTGAGATGATTTTTAACTGTATTTAAGAACTTAAAGGAAAAAAACCCACCAAAATCTTATTCTTTAACTGATTTTGACTGAGAAAATTGAGATGAGGAAGGTAATTTCCAGAAAATTCTAAGTACATAGGCCCCCTTTTGAAGTTAAATTGCCTTTTCATCCAGAATGATAGAATCAGAAAAGGAAAGGACCTGGAGTATTGATAAATTTTTTATGCATTAAAATGGTAAAAAGCATCCTGGATAGGCACCACCATTTTCACAGCGCTGGCATCTGCCTTTCTGTTATGCTGCTGTCAGTACAGAGTAATTCTGTTGCAACCAAGCAGAAACATAGGCACCAACATGAGCCTGAAAGCAGGACACCATAATCCTACAATCCCTTCATAACTACCACAGGAAGTACAGTTTCCACAAGAAAAACTATTACTATTGTTAGAATTCTTTCAGTGACCTCAAATAGGATGATGACCTTATTATACTGTGCGCTGAATATCCATACAATGGAACAGCTGTCCTAAACTCATTTAAAGTTCTCTACTTTAGTTTCCTCTAAGATTATGTGATTGAACTTTACTTTTCAGGCCTAATCTTTAATCACCACTGGTTAATCTTTGATTTTGCAGCAAAACAGCAAAGAGTAGGCATGAAAGCCAGTTAACTCCAAGGCATATTTAGTTTAGAAAAGCTTAAACCTAATGTGCAGCCAGTTCCTTATTGCATAATATTTGCTTGGCTTACTGAAAAAGACCATTTTAATAGCATTACAATTACAAGCCAATTATAATTCACTTTCCCACACCAAATTTTTGTCTTTTTTTTTTAGTGATGTAATTTTTTTTTTCTTTTTAACAAGCTGCCACCAGTCTGGCCTTTCCCATAAATCAACAAAAGCACCAGGTGAAAGTCTGCCCATGCTGTGCAAGTTAGAGCTATAGCATTGCCATATGACATTGCTGGGACAGTAGCCTCCCTCTAAGTGCTGTAGATGTGTGACAGGAGTATGTGTATGGATATAGCTGCTAGAAATGGCCTTATATACTCTGAAATACCTGACCCCTGTGTCCTGAGTGAAATGGCTGCTTTTCTCAGAAGTCTGTGCAAAAAAATAACTGCATGTAAAGAAGCAGTTTAACCTCTTGACTAAGGCCACAAAGCATCTTAACCTACTTTGTGCCAATATATAAAATATCAATGGATCACTTAACAGTCCAGCTTGCCTCCATAAAATATTTGTCTGGCACTTAAGAGTTAACCTTATGTTGTTAAAAACTGTAACTGGGAGTTCAGATTGAGAAGTTTCCTAATCATCTTCACAGGGAAGATAAACTATGCTGTTACTCAGCCTTAGAAACTCCCCATCTCACATATAGAAATTTACTTGCTGTATTTGCATCTTCTTATTCTAAAAAAAAAGCAAGTAAAAAATAAAAAGGCAAGAAAAAGAACCCTCAAAGTTTATGCACTTCCTTTCTTTAGTCATGAATGGCTTCCTAAAGAAGGGCCAGTTGTTCCTTCCCTCATCACTATGTGCACACCTCCATTAAGAATGACAAGGAATATGCTGCTTATATAAACTTTTCAGAAGGCTTTAGTGGGCTCTCTGGAACCATCACACTGACAGCTCTTGCCAAGAAGCAATACCCAAAAGTTGGATAAGGGGTTGAAAAGGGCGAGTGTGAATTCAGCCAAGGCCGTTCAGAGCTAACAGCTTGGAGTGGTAAGGACACAGCTACCATCATAGAATCATAGAATAGCAGAAGGGTCTTGAATACTTGCAGGCATGGGGCATCCATTTCTCTGGGTAACCTGTGCCAGGGCCTCATCACCCTGTAAAGAAATAATTTCATCCTAATAACTAAACTTAAACCTGCCCTCTTCCAGGTTAAAGCCATTCCTCCTTGTCCTATTGCTACATGCTGTTATGAAAAGTCCCTCTCCAGCTCTCTTGTAGCCCCCTTTAGGTACTGAAAGGCTGCAATAAGATCTCCCTGGAACCCTTTTTGTCCTGGTCCAACAATGCCAACTCTCTCAATCTGTCTTTACAGAAAAGGTGTTCCAGCCCTCTGAGTATCTTCCTGACTTCCTCTGGACTTGCTCCAAGAGATCCACATCCTTCTTATGTTGGGGCCCCAAAGGAGTCAGGAGAACCTCAAAGGAAAGCTCTCCCAGTGCCTCTGCACCCTGCATCCATGGTCAAGTTTGGCAGCGTATCAAATACAACTTCAAAATCCCAAATTATTATCAGGTAGAATAGATTAACCTGTAATCATTGGTGTGATGTGGATGCAGGTAGAAAGATCAAGGCAGACAGGTATAGGTATGTGGCTCTGGCATCACTGCCAGTACACACCCAGGCAGCTGGGGGAAGCTGGTGTAGCAATACTGGGGTTTGTGGCTTTTCTAATTTTTTTAAACTGTTTTTAAAAGTTTAAGAGGGAATAAAGCCCCATGAGAATCTCTTTTGCACAGCTACTAATTGCCTCGCTGCAGCAGTTTGGAGGCATTAACACTCATGCAACACTTCCCAGCTCTAAGACATCACATAAAGATTAACCCTAGCACGTCTGACTGGGCAAACTCAGGTAATCTTCATTTTGCAGACTGAAGGAGAGATTAAAAGGAAGCCATTGATTTTAAAAATGCCCCCTTGGTTTGGAAAATATGGCATTATTATTATTGTATTTAGTATCCTGCAATTACTATACATCCAAGAGTTGAAGAGGAAGAGTATAGAGACTTTAAAGACTTTGGCCTTCATTCAATGCTTTGCATCATCAAAAAATTTATGCTCTCAAATATGAATGTATATGTGCATGTATTATGTAAACAACACAATATTATGTGTGTGCCAAATCATGTGATTTCTGACTTCTATGGCTGGTATGGGTCAACTCTACGCTACTCTAAGGTGTTAAGACCATGCCTCTGCAAGCTCTGTGTGCCCTCGTTTCTGGCTGGAGGATGGTTGCAGCTCAGGAGAGTGTATTGCAGTACTTTGAGAGATCTGTGAGCTTGGACCACCTCGAGATCCACCTGTCCTCACCACAGGAGGAGCAGCTCCAGACCAGCTGGACTTACATGGGGGCTGCCAGTGGGGGTAAGAGGTAGTCCAGGGTCAGGTTCTTCCAGAATGTCCAAATCTGCTCTAAACGTCACACTTCCAACCAAGCAGTGCAACAGCAGGTGGGACTGGCATGTGGCAGGTACTGGGACCAGAGCCTGGGACTTGGCCTGGATTTGGTACCACCTTCTGCAGAGATCGGGTAGCTACACTCTTCCTTTGGTGTGCTGAGTCTTTTGTATTGCTTTCAAAGTGTCAGAGACAGCGTCCCAGTTTTAAAGAAAACTGGTGATCAAAGTACCTGGGCATATTTTCTACAAAGAGCATTCAAAATGCATGACTCAGGTGCCAAGTAGCTCTGCTGCTGTCCTCAAGTGCAGCTGCCCCAGCTTCCCCAGTGCATGTGTTGGGGATGCCCTTTTGTTCACCAGCTGGTTAGCAAATTTTTAAGCCATATATTACATTTTTGTCCTACAAACATGATGATTTAAAATTAATATTTTCTTTTAGATACACCAACAACATGGCTCCAAGATCTGAGCTATCTTCCAAGAAAAATAAGACAAAACTCTCAAATATCATAAGACTCATGATAAAAATTGCTATGACATGATAGTTTATGAACACTGTGCCACAGATAAGATTGCCAGGAAACTCTGAGTCTGAATTTACTTATCACACCTTTAATCCATCAACCTCAACACATTTATTTTGAATTTAGAACAGCATGTTCTGATCTCATATTTTTAATACTTTATGACCACCAAGAACAATGCATCCACACCTGAGAACAAAACAAGAAAACTATAAATAAATGCTGTGCTGTGTTACAGCATGTAATTCTTGCTGTTTCCTAATATATGGGTTACTAAATTTAGTGAGAACATCCACAGCATTTGTGTCATAGTAAAACAATGGAAAACATGCAGGTGAACCAGCTCAGGGAGGTGGGAAAGAAAATATAAACAGAAGGAATGTATCATGTAACACCAGGTGCCACCTTCCAAAACACTGAGACTCCCAGTCACTGAGCGTAAGATAAGGAAACATAGAGGAGAGAGGAGGTGAGAGACAGGAAACGATGAGGAGGGAGAGGGAAAGGAAGGAATTTCTAATAAAATGGTTACAGCCTGGAGTGTTATTAATGCCCAGATCCTCCCCAAGAACAGAGGACTCAAATTCAACTTTAAGTCCCAAAAAGCACAGAGCAGCTGCAGGAGTGTACCCAGGAGAAGGATTTGCGCCATTATTTGCTACCCAAGTAAAGTAATGAAGGGAGAGTTTATCAGCTGTTTAGATTTAAGCAAATTAACAGCAATGAGCAGTCCTGACAACATGCCTCTTGTTTCTATGAACATAGAAACAGCCAGGTGCATTTTCAGGTGCTTCTGCAGAGCAGCCCTGCCCTGTGCAGCAGGATGAGCCAGTGCAGGGATGGTGGCACAGGCCTTCTCTTCCCTGCTCCTTCCCACATGCACAGGTAGTAGCACTAAATCCAGTACGGACAAAAACATTTGTATTCAGAGCAGGCAGGAATATTTCCTTCCAAAAGGCCACATGCTACCAAGATGAAAGAGTTTAAACCATATATTCTCCAAATAAACCATGAAGCAGCCTGGGAGCATGTGAGGAGCTGTAAGCAAGTGAAACCACCCCATTCTTTCGCCCCAAATGTCACTTTGTCTCCAATGCTGGTAATTAGTCTCTGAAATCAGTCCTCACTGTCCTAATAGTGGAGGGATACTAATGCTGCAGGACCACCTGGATGAATAACATTCACATGTGTAGCATCAGGGTTAAAGGGGGAAGAAGGACAGACCAAGCTTGATAGATGGGCAGCTTTCTGGCAAGGGCTCTGCCTGCATTTAATCCAAGCACATCCCATGACAGGAAAGTCACAGCCATGTAATAAATAGCTCCAGTGCAGTGACCGTCATCTCAGTGTCTCAGCTGCAGCACAACAAAACCATCACACTGTCTGAAGGCAGTTCCTGAGAGGGAACACAATAACTTCTTCCCTGAAAAGAAGTTTGAGCAATCCTGGGTCTCCTCATGCCTCATCTTTATGTACAAATACAGTAAAAAGTCACAAATTACTGGGTTGGTAAGGCACACAACAGTAAAACATATCCATGAGCAATGTTTTCTTAAAGACTGGCTAAAATCTCAGAATCACTTTGAAGATGAGCTTAAAAATGAACAGTGAAAAGGGAGTTCCGTCAGGATGCACCTGGGAGTCACTTCAGAAATGACAATGACTGTCTTGAAAAAGCTTAACCAAAGCAATATGTACATTGGAAATCAGTTGCAATGAGGAGGTGAAGCCACATCATGCCTGGGTTTGTGCAAAACCCTCTTTCAGAGGAGTCAGGGCACTTTTTCCATTTACCATAGATTAGGGCTAAGATTTTCAGTAAATTACTAACTTCTAATTCACAACGTATTTTTGGGGAACACCAAAAAATTTCAAACATTATGGTTGAAGATAGTAACCATCTAGAAATATTAAAATATTTATTTTTACAATCTAAAAAATAGAATGCTTTGATTTTGTATTCTGAAGTGGTGTATTCCCTTTGAACTTGATCTGAATTAAAAAAATAAAAATAACACTAAAATAGGGTTAGACAGCTCTGAAAATTAATGAACAGCTTTTATTTGGGGCAGAGGAGGGGAGACTTTTGACTGTTCTGAAAGGCACTGTTTTTTTCATTTTGCTGAAAAAGAAACAGACCTCCCCTGAAAGATTATGTTTTGTGTTGAGCTGAATTTTTAATGCCCTCGAGTACTGTGCCCAGTTCTGGGCCCCTCACTTCCAGAAGGACATTGAGATACTGGAGTGAGTCTAGAGAAGGGCAACGAAGCTGGTGAAGGGTCAGGAGCACATTTCTTATGAGTAGTGGCTGAGGCAGCTGGAGGTGTTTAGCCTGAACAAGAAGAGGCTCAGGGGTGACCTTATAATTCTCCACACCTACCTGAAAGGAGGTTGTAGCCAAAGCAACTAGGGACAGGATGGAAGGACATAGTCTAAAACTGCACCAGGAGAGATTTAGGTTGGACATCAGGAGGAATTTCTTCACAGAAAGGGTGATGACATATTGGAACAGGCTGCCCAGGGAGGTGGTGAAGTGACCATCACTGGAGGTGTTCAGGGAAGGCCGGGACATGGCACTCAGTGCCATGGTCTAGTTGACATGGTGGTGGATCAGTCATGGGTTATGAGTCTCTCAGAGGTCTTTTCCAACCTAGTTGATTCTGTGAATTCAGTATAACTTCTTTTTTTTTTTTTTAATCAGTTTCACTACAAGAAGGAGAATCATAGACTTCTGTACTAAGAGTCCCAAGATTTTTCTTCCATAAACCTAATTTTTAAATCAGTGAGTTCCGAATGCCGAATGCAGAATGCAGCATGACTTTGCTTGGGGTGATGTGCAAGCTCACGGTGCCCATGAGTAACCTTATCCTCTCATCTACTAGGCTTAGTTTTGGGATCAGCTCAGCTCCTTGATGAAACCTCAAGCCAGTGCAAGAGGAACTAGGAGCTGAGCTTGCCATCTTCCTTTCTCATGGCTTCAGCAAAGCCCAGCTGGGAATCATGGGGACTAGAAGGAAAAGTGTCTAGAGGCTGCCAGAAAAAACACAAGTGATGGCAAATCAGAGTCATGGCCAAGGGACAGGTGGAAGGGTACAGCACCTGGAGTATGTGAGACTTACACCAAAAATGACAGTTTATTCATAAGACAATAATATCATTTATACAACAGTTAAAAAAGTCAGAGTTCAGTGGCATTTCTTTTTCACCAGTAAATGCAACAGCTAGTAGAGTGAGAAGTGATAAATCCAATGCAGCCTCCTTCCCACAGCACTTGACATCTCCTCCAGAACCCAAATATCCCCACTGCAATAGTGGGTTTCTGTTGGAAAGGCCCCCGCAGGGTGCCATAGAAGGGCTGAAAGCCCTGAATTCAAAAGGGTTTTGGTCACCACAAGACAGCAGGTTGGAGGCTGTCCTGTGTTCAGAGAAAGGCATAGGAGACTATTTTTCCTGAAGAGGGGGAAAACAAGTGCAATGAAAGTGTGATTTCACTGGGGTTGCTGCAGCCAGAACTTGCACTTTAGCAGCTGGGCAGTGCAGGCCACAAGTAGATCATTCAATCCATGTCTTGTTTCAAAAGAACATAAAAGAGGCTTTTAATAAGCAAACATCAGGACGGTCCTTTTTCCCTTCTGTGCTTTCTGAACAAGGTATCTGCCAGCTTTCATGATACTTGGATTAGGCTCCAAGGGGCGGTTGGACCACCCTGCTCGAGGATATGCTGAAGCTGCTCCTTCCCAGAGGCTCACAGCCATCCATGTGCTTTCCAGACCTGTTTTACATCATCAGCCATGACAGAGAATGTTTTCATATGCATGGAATTAATAATTTTCCATTTAATCATGCTAATTATTTACATATCTTATGGTAAGGAGAGTCCCAGGGGAATTAAACACTTCACAATGGGTTTGCTTTGCCACCTCGATGGATGGCAAAAAGCCCAACCGACACAAAAACAGCCAGCTTACAAAGTCTTGTCTGTTGCAGAGGAAGGAGAAAATGGCAATGTTGACACTTGCAAATGCTGGATTTACCACATAACTCTGTAAGGGACTTTTCTAGCTTTGAGCAAGTGAACATGCACACCACGCCCCTCTGAGCTCCACAGCAGCACAAACACCCACTTCCTCCCACCTCTGCCTTCCTTGTCAGCTGAGACAGCAAATGCTTTTGGCAAAAACCATCTCTTTCTGTCTGCTTGGCACCACTTGAAGGCTGATGCTGCAACCTTCACCCAAACTCCAGGCTGTACCCGCACCTCCCACTTACCAGCCACCACCTGTAGCTGTCTTCTGGGACCAAGGCATTTTGTGAGGTCAGGAAAGGTTGCATAGTTGAATTAAATCTCTGATCGAACCAGAGGGAATGTCCCATCTCTGAAATACAAGTGTGACAGCTGCAAGGTCTCCTAGGATATTTGAAGAGTTTCTGGACTTGCTCAGAAAACTGCATGACGAGATGTCGGGGATCCCAGATGGTCGTGGTCACCTGGTGTGTGTAGTTCAGCAGAAACGATGTTACCGTGATGAGCAAAAAGGCAAATGTAAACATTTTCACATTTCTCCTCCTTACGACAACCATCTTTCCCCTCAGGTTCTGCCACCGCTGCTGACCGAATACAACGTAGGGTCCAATGTAAGGCAAGAAGAAAAGGGTGCAGCAGGCTCCTGTCAGTTACCAACCCCAGCTTAGGCTGAACAGATTTACTCCACGACCTCCATCCATAAGGGAAGAAGCTTCATCTATCCCAAAAGAGCTTAAGAAAGGCAAGGCTGGGTATTTTCTTTCACCTTCTCACAGTGCTTCCAAGTTCCTTCCACCTCTGTGTCCTGCTGCTAGCCTCTCCTGATGAGGGTTTAATGCAGACAGACCCTTGTCTCTCCACGTACCAGAATATTTAAAGGGCAGCAATATCAGCATTAAAATACAGGTTTTGAGTGACAGCAAGCCATACATTAAAACAAGAAAATTGTGGTAAGAAGAGGGTGATTATTCTTTTCCTTGAAAGTTAGTTCTTGAAGGATTGGGCCATCTGGGGATGTACATTCCATCAGAGAGACATGTTTTGATGTCCATTTAAGCCATGGAGAACTCTTTGCAACCTAGGGACACACAAATAAAAAAAGAAAGAGGAACGATTTTCAGGTTTTTTGCATTCCTCCCAACATATTTTCTCTGCTTTTCTCTGTCCATCCCAAAACTTCTGATCAGCTCAGATCCCTCAACACAGCAGCAACAGCTTCCAGCTCTGCTGCAGCATTTGCATACCGAGAAGTTTCAGGGTGAAATTTCTTAAAGGGCAGAGCATCCACCTGGGGACCTTGACTCTCTTCCTATTGAATCAGCCTTCTTGCTCTGCTCTGGCCTTATTTGAATTACAGTTAGTAGCTATTTGAATGGCAATGACTCACCACCTTCCTTCAGGCTGACCTTGATAGCCACAAGCCATGCAGCAAAGTATTCTTAACTCAGAGCAGCTGAGCAAAAAGCACTGGGCAAAGGAGGGAGTAGCAGGATCGGGAGAAAGATGAATTGCTTCCTTTCTCTTGCTCCCCCCACCAGGCTTAATTTCTTAAGGATCTGGACTGGACTTGTGATTCAGAGAAAGCCAAGCAAGAACAGCTCACATGTTCTGGGACAGAGAGAGGAAATCAAAGTATAAATAGCCTTTGTTTCACACATGTATTATTGCTATTTTTCCTGCCAAGGAAGGGTAGGTGAGGGCAGCCTGTGATCGCAGAGAGTTCCCATGAGACCCCAACCTAGGCAGTGAAGTATGGAGCTGCTTTGGGGATACAGAGACCCAGAGCTGCTCTCTTTTCCCCTCTTGATATCCTGGGCCTGGTAACAGTGATTTTATACAAGTTTTTAAAAGTAAAAAAATTAATGCCTTCCTCCCACAGTGCCATTGTTCTGTGGGAAGAAAAACATGTTGTTTCTAAAACTTTTGAAGGTTATGCAAAAAGCCACCAAAGTACCACTGCTTAAATAACACTCCGTTAGGTTTGTTTGTTTGTTTGTTTGTTTGTTTTTTTTTGTTTTGTTTTTTTTTTGTTTTTTTTAAAGATAGGAAAAAAGATCAGAGAAAAAGCTCTGTCAGAATGTGTTCAATTTACGAACAAGCGAAAGCCCAGCAAAAGAGGTCTCATTCACGGCTCAGCTTCAGGCCAGGAAACAAAGAGCAAAACCACAATTGTTACTGTTAAACCCCACCATTTTAACCCATTCTGTGCGCCACATTGGTGCAGGATCCTCCTCATTACACCACTCAAATGTGATGCTTATCCAGTGCAGCTGGTAGCTGTTAGCATCCCCAGCTTTGCTCCTGGCTCCTCTCCTGGGGATCTGAAAGGAGCTGCCCCAGGCCAAACCACTTTCCCAAGAGGTTTGACAGGGCATCTTGGAGGCAGCATGGACTAGGATTTTAGAGTGGCGTGTAAATATTTACCAAATCGCATAAAGCCAATTCTGAAGACAAGAGCCTCAGACCCTGGTCTTAAGCCTTTGCTTCAGGCTTCTTGCACGTGATGGGCAGCATGTGCCCTTCAATTAGCTGCTGTTTGCCAAATGCCTCAAGATTTATTTTGAGTCTGGCCCCTCCAACTGCATTTATAGGAGCTCAAGGGCTGGCAAGTGGGTCAGGCTGAATAACAAAAGGCTTTATTAACCCTGTCTACTCGGGCTCCTTGCACAGTAAATCACACAGCACCAGGGAACCATCCTGCCCTCACTTTAATGTTTTAGAGGGAAGTTTTTGGACTAACAGAAATCTTCAGAATTATACCCTGGTAAAATTCAGGAGCTGCATCCTGAGAGGCGATGGTGATGCTGTCACCATCTTGGAGGCTTAGAAAGGGAGATTAGGAGAACAGCCCCCATGCACAGCCCCATCCACACCAGATCCCCTCTGTGCCACAGAGTGGCCCCAAACACACTTGCTTTATCAGCCTGGATGCAGTTGTTAATCTAAACAAAAACACAGCCTCAAACACCTCTCCCCCTCCAAAAAAAAATATGCCAAATCCCAGAAGTAAATTGATTCTCCATTATGGAGTAGATAATTCAAGAGCCATGATGCTGGCTGGTGGAACCACCACTGCTGGCAGCACTGGGCCAAGTCAATATTTGTAAACACAATTCCTGCTCTTTTGCTATATTTTTAATAGGAGGAGAGAGGGGCATTATGCAGTCTTTCTTGGAAAAGCTATAAATAGAATATTGTTCATAAAACAGTTTTGGCCTACAAAACAAGCACTTATTTAATCAGATTTATTTATTTATTTATTTATTGTAACTCAGCTAAGGCTAAACTTGTATGTACAGTTTGGAAAAGAAAAACAAAAAAAAGACAGACCTGAACCAGTGTTTACACAGTGGACTGCAGTGTCTTCACACTGTCTTTCATAGCTTGTGATGGGAAGGTGAGAAACCAGAACTCCCAAAGCCCATTTCCCATGTGGATATAAACACCCAGTGCTCTATTTTAATTCTTGGCACTTACAGTTTCCTACGAATGTTCATGTTTCTTATGGATACTTGTGATAGAAATAGTAATATATAAATGCATATATATACATATATAACCTCACAGAAAGGCTCTTGGGACTACATATGTGATTTAAGGCCTGAGGAAAAGGAAGACTGAAATGAATAAAAAATGCTTTCTTCAAGTTCACTGTGACTTGAAGCAGAACCTTTTATTCCTTTCTTACAACACACATAAAGTCCAACCCAGACATTATTACTTTTACTCTTTACAGCACCTTTCACCACATCCCTGACTGCCACTGCATCTTCCTCTGCTCACATACAATTCATATATCTTTGCAAAAGTGTTTCCATAGGATTCACCAAGGCAGTGGGAAGTGACAAGTGCAGGGACTGGTCTGGGAAACCACACAGGGCTGCCAACCCCAGCTTCTGGGAATGTTCTACCGCTAGATTCTACTTGTGGTAGTTAAATTAAGCCATTACAAGTAAGTAGCCTGATGCTAGCCATGGTCCTTATCAATGTATCTCAACATGACCTTGGCATTAACACATTTGTGAACAGGATATTTTGGCCTCAGAGACCCAGAAACAATTCCTGGGGACTTCAGGTACAGAGATTTAGTGCCCAGCCCTCTCCCAGCTACAGTCCCCTGAGAGATAAACAGAGCTTAATACTGCATGCCTGCGGCTGTGCCTGTGGGCAGAGATCCCAGCTTAGCTCATGCAAGCAGCAGGTTAAGCTACCTTAAGTGATTGAGTGCTTAAGGTCTTATTTCTGGTCTGGATTTTGCCTGCTACCTTCCCACTCCTCCCCCTTCCAATATATCCTGTTGGCCCCCTGTAAGACACCTTTATACACCCTGGGATAGCTGATTAATGCTGGTATCACCCAGTGATGTGCAATGCAGACAAAATGTGAAAGGTCACATTCCAGGAATAATAGAAGAAGGGTTCAGAGGAAGGGGCAGGTTCCTCCAAGCTCTGTCCAGACCACAAAAGTGGGACCATTGTGATTAAATGGTCATAAATGAGTGCAGAGCTTAATCTTTTGTCTACATTTTACATTATAAAATGTACTGGGATCAATACAGTGTGACTGTTTGCCTTCATTGTCTTCTCACATTTTAGAAAGAAGGAACAGAAAGAACAGGTTTTTTCCCACTGTCTGTTTTTTTCCTCCAAGGTAGATTTTATTTGCAGTGTAAAACTCACAATCTGAAGAACGTCCCTGGTCCCTTGCCAATCTGGCAATTAACTGACAAAGATAAAACCACATCGGTTGGACTAATATAAAGAAATTCTTAACACCTTCAGGAAAATGTTTTTTTTGTTGTTTTTTTTTTTTTTTCACAAATCCACCTACAAATGCAATGTATTCCCCACTGCACTTGTCGGGTTCTGTTGACAAAAGCTCATCTGCACACCCACAAAGGAGCACAAAAAGAAAACAGCAGGAGGATGGGAAGCCTATATAATACCCTACTCCAGCTGCTCCCAGGCCCATCCCAGGAGCCATCAACCCATAAAAGTCTGCACCAGCCCAAAGGAGTACAAAGGCAGGTAGGAACTTGAAATAAGGACTCAGAAGAAGGGACACCCTTCCTGAGTCCCTCCCAGGGTTGGTCCTGCACAGCCTCAGCCTCAGGGGTGAAACTCACCTATCTGAGTCATGCTACCTTTGGGATTGAGATGTGTTACTGCTTTGGGGCATGGGACTTTTTATGGGGTGCAGGGGAAGGAAATTTGGGTATTACACAAGATCTGTATGGCCAGGCACACAATACTAGCACAATGGTTAATTTTTAAAATTTCCTTTAAAAGATGGACTTTAAACAAAAAGCATGTAGAAAATAGTAACGAAAAAACATTGAGAAAAAAGTCACTGCACTGCTACTCATCCTCCTACTTCATAAATATCCCAATACACTTGTGTTTGACCCCTTTTTGATGTCTACTCTCCTAGCAAAGCATAGAATCAGCTGGGTTGGAAGAGACCTCCGAGATCATCAAGTCCAGCCCTTGATCCAACACCAGTGTGATTATTAGATCATGGCACTAAGTGCCCCATCCAGTCTCATCTTAAAAACCTCCAGGGATGGTGAATTCACCACCTCTCTAGGCAGGCTATTCCAATGCCTGATTACTCTCTCTGTAAAAGAAAGTAGGTGCTTTGTACCAACACCATGTTAAGGAGATCTTTGTTAGCTCGTGTTAGATGCTGATGGTTCAGGATCCAGCTTTTCTGGTCTGTAACTCATATTAAAAGCTTGGTGTGAAATGCAGTCTCTACTTTGAGGTTGCCAGCATTTCCCAGATACAGCATGACAGGCAGAACAGCACAAAGAAAATAGGGAGCAGCATCCCCGTACAGAGGTAGTGCCAGTGTTCCATTCACAGCTTGAATTGTTCAAAGTTCTCAAAATCCTTTAGACTCAAAACTCACAAACCCACCTGCCCTGTTGGAATCTGGGAAAGGACAGTGTGACCTGCTTAAGCTCTCTCATAACTGATGGTGGCCATCACACAACCCCACTACATCCCACAGTATTTTACAGCTGGAGACTATGCTTCAAGGAGTAAGTTCAAGATTTGCTGCAATTTGACTTCAAGAGACTGTGCTGTGCTAGAAAGGTCTTAGTGGCAGAACCGCCAGTGCCCATTTTCAGAAGCACAGTTCAGACTCCTGCCCTGTAAAACCTCCAGAGATGAATTATTTTCTCAGCTGAGCCACTGACAGCTGTATTGTTATAAACCCTTTTGGCAACATCAAAAGTGTGTCCCTAAGCATCTTTTCTGCTGTTTTGGGACCATCTTCCTATCCACACTCCTTGTCAGTAACTACTTGAGTGACTCTTGGTCTCAAAGCCCTGACCTGGGAAAAAATGGAAGGTTAAATCTTGCCTTACTGTATCCACAGAGGCCCAGAACAGTCTTGGAAGATGTTATTCTAGGGCAACAAAATCATGTCCCTGGAAAAATACACACATTTCTGCCCCAGGTCTGTTCTTAGGCCTGGAGAGGAACAATGGAGGGGACTGTTTCACTCCAAACCACAGGCTTGTCTGCCCTACCCTGGCTCATTGCTGGCTGCCTCCCACTGACCGGAGCTGGCTGACATTTAGAAAGAAACACTTCATTGGTCTGACACCTCACCAGAGACCTCTGAGAGCAAGAGGCTTTTGCTACATGAGACAGAGCGTGAATTACAAGACAGCCTGGCTGTCAGTCAAGAGTTAAACACAGGGCAGGAGCATGAATCTTAACCAGATGATGCTGGAACACCCAGTGAGACCTCTGGTCCATCTCCTTTAGCTCCAGCAGAACAGTCTTACCAAGCACTGAAGGCCACATGAGGGCTGGAGACATGAGGGGTGCTGTCTGTGCCCCAGCACAGCCTCTGCCACTTCAGCCTGCTCATGGCGAGACACCCACAGCTCTGGCAGGCAAAGGTGAGCCCTGTCCTTCTCAGACACCAAAAGACATCACAAGATACAATTCTGGAAAAGTACAAGCTCCTACATCCCTTTGCCCCTTTTCATCCATCCATAACTTAATTTCATTGTGGATTCCATACAATTCCTCATCTGTGGAAGTATTCAAGGCTGGTTTAATTGGAGTCCTGAGTAGCCTGGTCTAGTGGAAGGTGTCCCTGCCCATGGCAGAGGGGAGTTGGAACTAGATGATCTTAGAGGTCCCTACCAACCCAAACCATTCCATGATTCTGTTCAATTAAAATCAGACTGTGTTTTGTTTCTCAGACGTAACTGGCTCCTTTCTCCAGTCCCTTGTTATATCCTCACAGGGATGACAGAGGTGCTGCTGACCTGTGTGCTCACAGCCACAGAAAGGCAGCCCCAAGTCTCATCTGCCATTTAATCAAGGAGAAAATGGTCTGTAACTCCTCTGCCCCATCCCTGATCATGCTGAGAGGCATAAATCTGTTTGACTGCCACTGTCAAACGGGGCCACAGCATCAAAGTCAGACAAGTCAGTTGTTATATCACTCTCAATTTATTGAAATGCTCACCACCCCAAGCAAATCAAACTAATCATATCAACACTGCCTAGGGAAAAGAAAAAAAAAAAGGCATTTAGGAACGGTTAAGCCATGAAAAAAAAGTAGCTTGAGACAAATTTGAAAGCAGGAGCTCCACTGTGCTTCTTGAATTTGAAGCCAGCTACTGGACAGTGTTTCATCCATCACAGTGAACAGAAGGAAAAAATGGAGGCGGTTTATGGAGCGTAACTGCCTGGCATTTTAGGTGCCAGCGATCTGAAAAAGAATCATTATCTACTTGTGTCTTGCCAGTGAGCAGGTTTGCTGGCAGGCTTGGGCTGGCCAGGTCGATAGGGAATCTCCCTGGTACTCTAACACAGCCTGCCCTGACTGTGTGCATAACAGGTCTGTTTAGTAACCGTAAGCTTTTTGTGCAAGATGTGTATGAGATTACAGAAACTTGGGTGGGGAATTTGCATTCTGATGCCTCAAAGTAAATATTTGTCTTGGCAGACTTTACCAGGCTTGTTGCTGAGTGGTCTGAAAATGAGAACTCCCTCACAGTGTTTGAAGAAAGGGCTGAAGGATCCGGCTCTGAAAAGGTCACGAGTCTTCCTGTACCCTTGTATGCTGAGAACGGCCATCCCTGCCACCTCCCACCGTGGTGAAGAAATTTTTCCTCCACTGCCTCCTCCTCCCTCACATACCAAGAGTTGACTCCTGAAAAGGCTGGAGAAATCGCAGTGTTAATGTTCAGGATTAATTGTGCTGTCCTACATGGGCTATATTGTCCTGCGGTTCCTACTCGTGTCTTCAGGCTGAGTGGGAAATTTTGCTTTGAATGGGACTGGGAGTAGCATGAAAGATTGTCTGGCTCTAAAATCTCCTTCATGAGGTTCAACAAGGCCAAGTAGAGGATCCTGCACCTGTGTCAGGGCAACCTCCTGTATCAATATAGACAAGGGGATGAAGGGATTGAGAGCAGCCCTGAGGAGAAGTACTTAAGGTACTGGAGGAACAATGGGCACTCACAAGCCAGAAAGCCAGCCATATCCTGGGCTGCATCAAAAGCAGTGTGTCCAGCACGTTGAGGGAAGTGATTTTCCCCTCTATTCCACTCTGGTGAGACCCCGTCTGGATTACTGCATCCACCTCCGGGATTCCCAACACAGGACCTGTTACAGTGAGTTGAAAGAAGGGCCACAAAAATGATCAGAGAGCTGGAACACTTTTCCTATGAAGACAGGTTGAGAGAGTTTGGTTTGTTCAGCCTGGAGAAGAGAAGGCTCTGGGGAGACCTCAGAGCATCCTCCCAGTGCCTAAAGGGGGTTTATAAGAAAGATGTGGAGAGACTTTGTAGAAAAGCCTGTAGTGATAGAACAAGAGGAAATGGTTCTGGGCTAGGGGAAGCCTGGGTCCCTCCTCTGGTGTCACCAGCTATGCAAGGACAACATTCACCTGGGTATCAGTTATCACTCGGAAACACATGGATGACTGGGACTATGGAGATAAACTCATGATCAATTTATTTCCAGTGGGAACTATAATGTGAATAAGTCACTATTTATATAATGGCCCATTGTTACTGCAGTCAGGCTTGGTGTCATGCCAGGCTCAGTGAAAAAAAGCACTGATAATGTACCACAGCTTTCCAGAATAAGTCTAGTGTTAAGTTTTCCAGGTCATTACAGTACCAAGGGAGGACTCAGCCAGATCTTCTTCCCATGAAATAACCATGAGGTAAACTGGGAGAGGCCAATGAAAAGGGTGATTAATTCAAACTTAACGAGCAGCTCCACTGCTGACCTGTTTATGGTCTATTCCTTTGGACCAACTTCAGTTCAAATACTTTCAGGACAAAATAGGAGCACTGCAATGCCAGCACTGTCCAGCCAAGCAGTGAACAGTAGCATTTATGGCCAAGAGGCTGGAGTCTGCCAGGTCACATCAGGGATGTGTTGGAAAACAACAATGAAAAAATAAGCTGCTGGTAGGAATGTGTTCCACGGCCCCTGTCTTGCTAGAAATTAGCCCAACCTCTTTGCACACACTCTATTAAGGAAAAAATAGCACCTCTGCTTATCTAGCGGTACTACATTTTCTTTTATGTATTCCAAATCCCCTTCTCTACAGACATATTGATGTTTTAAACACCAAATATATTTCTACAGGCTCTTTAAAAAATACTCTTTTCTTTCCTTATCCAGTAGTTTGCAGTGCTGGACAGACACACAGATTTAACCTGCTGGATGAGAGCTTTTCTGTGGTGGGCCAATATCCACTGATGTGTTGGAACAGGATCCTTTTGGCCAGCAGGCTGAGAGCTCAAAGCTGAGACAATGAAAACAATACCTTTAGAGTGAAAATCTGCAACTATAATTCACTCGCACACTGAAATTCAGTCACTCTATTTCCATTAATTGCTCTGCTTCAAAGAGTTCCTTTAAAACATCAAAGACAACTGGACACATAAAAATTGCTGTTGATTCCTGTTGACAAACTTTGCCAGCAGAGACCACAGTGGACAAAGTGCCCCTGCACTCTCACATCCCTCCCATGCCTTTAAGTGATTTGTAAGCTAGGGTCAAAACTCAGCTACACTTTGCTAGGGAAAAAAAAAGTTATCAATGGGATTTTCAGGACACCTCTATGTGTTTGCACCCAGAGGAATTTTTAAGTGGTTCATGATAACACAAGTCTAGAACTGAAGCTGGTAAGGAGTTTCTCAAGCACAATTTATTTTTATTTCCTTTTTGTTTCAAATCAGTTTGTCAAAATTGTATCTTTCTATTTTCCATCTTGATTTTCTGTTTCAAGAAAATTTCTAAAAAGGATCTTTGACATTTTCAATGAAAAAATCTAGTTTTCATTTTGCAAAATAAATTTCTTCTAAAAAATGTGTAATTTATGGTAATTAAAGCAAAACATTAAGAAAATAAACTAAAAACAACAAAACAAAAAAAACCCCAAACATCAGCAACAAAAAGCTCTATTTTCACTTCTGGTAACAGAAAGGTGAAAAAAATTATCACCTATTCTTTTTGGTTTTACCTTCATATTGTGTTAACTATGGATTGTTTTTTAGTCTTGCTAATTCCCCAGAGACAGTCAAAATGCTCCTTTCAGATAATTCAAATACACAGAGGCACATTAACAATGGCAGGAGCAGCAGCAGAAATAGAGGCAAGCTAAAAGTATTGTAGAAGCAAATTCCTGTACATACATTTGTTTTAATTTTACAGGGTTACAGGTGAGTATATAGGATTATTTCAGATTGTAGAACACTCTGAATTAAAGGTGGATTGACCCTGGATGCAAGGTGCCCATTTTGGACATGGGGGGCAGCTTCTGGCAGCTTCTAATGCCAGGCCTCTAGCCCCATCCCATCTCCACTGCCAAAACCTGGCTATGCACACTCAACACAAGGTGTAACTCGACCACGATTGCTACAGTGCCTGTAAATATCCAGCTCAAAAATACTCACCAAGCTATTTCTTAGTTAAAACTGTAAGGAAATGTGTGTAGCTATAAATAAAATTGTTCATGACTTCAAAGAATGTGTTGTAAGGAACTCTAATTTCTGATATTAAGAGAGCGATTAGCACACTGCAGGGACCCTCACACGTAACAATTCTAAATGCAGAGAAAGATTAGATGGTAATGATGATAATATCGATGGTATTGTCAATAATTCCTAAAATCTAGGAAACATTTCCATGCCCATGTGAGCATCTCTGATTCTCTTCACTGGGATTCCTGCCCTGAGGCAACACGGAGCAGTTGTTGGCACTGGGAGGCTGTTAACTGGAGCTGACAGGATCCTCGTTAAACCAACAGCATTTCTCTTACAATCGATGGCACCATCTGACACGGCTCTGCATTAAACATTTATTCATCGGGCAGAATGAATTCACTCTGGAGAAGATTTAATGACACCACAGGGATTTTCTCATTCATTAACCTGGGATTTACATTTAGTCTTTATGGTGCTACAAAGGTGTCAAACTACCCACAATTAAATTCAGAGGTGTTTTAGCATCTGTGCATAGTCTGGACCTGGCAGCCACTACAAACTATGGCAAGTACAAAATAATACTTCCAGGTTTTCCATCTACTCTGCACACTACTATAAGTTTGGCAGCCATAGAAAGTTTATAAGAAGTCTATAAATAATACAATAAAATATATCATAAATGTAAGTAACATATTTGACAAATAATATACTGTATTACAAGCCAGAATTACAAAGCCATTAGTCAACCACTTTTATTGATTGATCATTTATGTCCCAAGGTGTACTTGACCTATTTGGATCCAACTGTACCGTGGGTACCAGCCTATGTATTATCCAGCCTCTGGGCGTATGGTGACATTCCCATTCCGGTTTATGCCCTACATCCACAATGGAGTTGACAGTCAAGAAAGAAATTAATGATTCAGGCTGTCTTTTATCCAGAGGACTGCTGGATCTCAGGTTGTCTCTAATACGTGATGGATACAAGTACCTGCCCAGAGTAGATCATATGAACATGGCTCTTCAGTGCACTCCATCAGTGGAATCTTTGCTTTGGACTGCATGGGAGCCTGGGTACAGAACAACCACAGGGTTTCAGCAAAGAGGACATTTTGTCTACTTGTCTGGACTTTTAAAGTGTTTTTAGAGAAACAAAGATTAGCATACATCAAAGTCACAGAGAAAAGGCTTCCCATAATCCTGAATATGAAGATATGTCAAGAGCTGCATGCAAAATGGATTTGCATACATCAGAGCTGCACATACAGCTGCTCAGCTGGGCATCCTGAAGTGCATTAAAAATGGTAATACTGAATTTTGTGGGTGCTGATAATTGAATGCTGGAAAAACACATACAGACACGGGCAAAACTACAGCATCTTTTCCATACACCATCTTTTCTGTCTTACTTAGATGGCTAAAACATAAACAGGGAGGCTGCTAAGGTAGCCAGCAATCCCTGAATATTTAAGAGCTTTCTGGTTCAAAAAGAAATTCAAAGTATCACTTAGCCACACAGAAATAATTAGCAGAGGAAGATCTAATTTATTATTTAAATTTTCAGTTCTATAATGGCATCATACTATCACCCACTGACTGTGTAAAAGCAGAAATTTTAACACAAGAAAGTTGTGATCAATTCAATAGTTTTGGTCTTGCCCTCTGCAGTGCTGTCAACATCCTACTTAGAAACTGAGTTGTAGCTGGCCTGATGCTGTAAACGTTAGCCTGGATTCACTCTTTTATGTATGAAAGGGAGTGGCAGAGGAAGGATCTCTGTCCTTGGTCTCTTGATTATTGAACCAGGACAGGGAAGCCCTGGCTGCTTACTTTTCCCCTATAACAATTTCCAGCATTTGCCCCGTTCAAGGTACATTAGAAAACCAAGGACTTTTTCTTCTGCATCAACAAAAGATAAAGACCAGTCCTACAGGGGCTGGTTTGATGCTGGTCAGAAGCCCCAGCTTCAGCTTTGGTGTCACTGTCTGTCCTAGTTCAGCAGGAGGGACCAGTTATCACTGTGTGGGGGTGATCAAAGCTATGTATTCTACACCCTCTATTCATTCCCCAAGAACAATGGACCATTTGCAGCAGTTGCCCAGGAAGTCGTTGGCACCTTCACACCCAGCATGAGGGGGCGTGGANCCGGTTTCCCTGCCCCTGCAGACAAGGGATTGTTGCCATTTTGCTTTCCATTTTTCCTCTCACAGGAACTAACCTGGGAACTGCCTGCCACCTCGCCTGAGGGGAGAGCCCAGCCGGCCGGGCGCAACAGTACCACCTCATGTCCGTGGATATAATTGCATTTCCCTTTTTGGGGAGTAGCCAAGAGGACCTTTTAGACTGTTTTGCCTTGTCATTTTGGGGCGGAGTGGTTTGTTGCAGACTGTTGTTGTATATATATATATATATGTGTTGTGGTTAAGAACTGTTATCTTTTCCTTTTCATATTTTTTTCCTAATTAAAGCTCTGTTCTCTAAATTTAAAGGAGAGGGATTATTTATTAGCCAACATAGATATCTTATTTCTCCTTTCAACTAAGACACTGTCCTTAAGTGACCGTAACTGTCTCAGCACTACGTCAGTGCAAACACCACAGTGAGGCAACATCTAAAGCTAAATTCCATCTCTGGGTACAAGACCACAACTCTCATTTAAACAACTGAGAACTGGATCACACACTCATTGCAATATCCTTTCCCGATCTAAAACATCCTTCCATTTTCAGTAGGACAAGGAAGTTTTTCTTGGTATTGGAAGGCTTTCTGCTTATGATTATTGCAATGAATGTGATCCTGTTCTGACTCATTCTGATGGAAAATTTCATGTAACCTCTAAAAGGGGTCTTACAAAAATGTCACTGCTTGCTCTAGCAATAAAGCTCCTGGCAAGTTTTAATGGGCAGTGTTAAATCTAACAGTCCCCAATGACTACTGGCAGCAGAGACCTGGGGCTTTGGGTTTTCTCTTAAATGAGCCATATATTTGGGTCAAAAAGTTTGCTTTGAAAGTGGAAGCTACCATATTGTTATTTGTGCTTTGCCTTCATTAAACAAAGGAAAAAGAAAAGTTATATTAGCTTCAATTAAAATCTCTCAAAGATTTGCAGGGATCCGTAGAACAAGAAACTCTGGAAAATACGCTGCTCTGCTTGGCTTGGTTTTAAACAGGGTAGGATGAGTTTTTAATCTTTTTTTACTATGCTTCTGTTGCTCAAAAATAAAAAATGCATGCTGAAAAATAATGACTACATCCAAAGGGAAGTCATTACAAACAGAACTTAGACATTCCAGGAGAACTGACCTAGGACTTAGGGAGGCAATGCAGCATCAGTTGGAGGGCATCTTTGCTTTTAAGTTCCTCTAAAAGGAGATGAGAGTCCCCGGTCCCAGAAGTGTTGTCACACTCAGATACAAGGGGTTGATCAAGTATGTGGTAGTTGTTGTTGCTGGGGAGTTCCCATCCTTAGGAGAAGAGAGCAGATACCAGAGGCTTCTGTACCTCAGTGGATTGCTAGATCTGTTTTCAAAAGGTGAGGTTTCCAAGTTTTCAGTAACCAGCATAACTGCTGATGAGATGTTTTCAAACTTGCAGCTGATGGAAATTGTTCTCATTTTACAGCCTCCTGTATTTTTGCTTCCAAATTTCATTGACTTGCTCTGGTTTATGTGCACAGCAGATTTGATGTATCTCTGACTTGTATGAGAATCAGTGAGGAAATTGAGAGAGACTGACAGCAACAGCGCTCATAGTGACAGCACATCGCATACGGAGGCAAAAGGATCTTCCCTGAGTTTTACAAATATCTGCTGTAATTTCTGTTCACAGAGCTATCAGCTGGAAAGGCAACTGAGAAGAGGACTGCTTACACCTCACAGCCACTCAGAGGAGTGCCGTTCCTGGCTGACTCCTGAAACTGAGACAGTTTGGCTTTAATTCTGGACATTTGCTCATAGGCTCGTGGGAGGCTCAGCTGGGTGAGGTGCTGAGAGGTTTCCTCCCATGTAAAGGCAGCATCAACCAGTTACACATAACTAATAGATTTTTAACTCCTCTGCAAACAACCAGTAGAGGAAATTCTCCTGCCTCTCTGAGCAATTTGTTACCATTACAAACAAGATCATAAGACTACAGCAAAAAGCATGCTTTCACAGACTCCCATTTAATTAACAATCTTAAATGAAAAAAATGAAACAAGGCCAGCCTTCAGACCAAATACTGCACTGGGATCCTTTCAGTCCTGAATCAAATCCAAACTCTTTGAGATCACCCCAGAGCATCGCCCTGCAGAGTCTGTGAGCATCCTTCTGCTGCTGAAGCTGCACCCCAGTTTGCACCCCAGCAGTGCAAGGAAGGCAAGAATCGTAGAATCAATTAGGTTGGAAAAGACCTCTGAGACCAAGTTCAACTGTTAACCCAGCACTGCCAAGTGATCTCTAAACCATATCCCTAAGTGTCATATCCACATGTTTTTTGAACATTTCCAGGGATGGTGATGCCACCACTTCTCTTGGCAGCCTGTTTTTGGTGAAAAAAAAAAAAAAATCAATATTCAATCTAAACATTCCCTGGCACAACATGAGGCTATTTCTTCTATTGCTTGTTACTTGGGAGAAGAGACTGATCCCCACCTGATTACCACCTCCTTTAAGGTAGTTGTAGAGAGAAAGTCTCCCATCAGCCTCCTTTTCTCCAGAATAAATGAACCCCAGAGAAATGTCCCCCTGCTTCCAGATACAGCCAGCTTGGGATATATGCTCAGCCTGTGATCCCATCCCTTATTTACAGGACATGACTTTATGCTGGGAAAGACAGGAAAAGTCCTGGGATGTCATTGTCCAGGTGGTAAAGTGACGAGGTGCATGTAGGCTGAGCAGACTGCACGCAGACATATGTGCCTAGCCCATAGGGACAGCAGGGGACACACTGTACTTGGGGACACTGAGTTTGCTCTCAGGCACACACCAAAATTGTTAAAATGTGTTTCCATAACTTTCCTTTCTTTCCTTCACCCTCACCTTTTTACTCCCAGCTAATGGAAGAAAGAGAAGGTACAAGGAAAGAGGATTTGCCTGGATTAGCTGGGAGCAGGAAGGGTCTTGGAGCAGGTTTACTGACCTGCTGACAGAGCTTACTGTTGGAATTAACCCTTATATGGGTCACACTGCTGTGTGCAAGGAGGGAGGGTGGGTGGCACACAGCGATGCCCAAACTTCTGCTGGTCTGAACCAAACCGAACTCCTACCGTGACAAACCCCCTCTTCTACAGCAAGTGATGAAAAAAATGAGAGACATTTCCCTTCTTCCTCCCCATACCTTTTAGTAGAATCACAGAATAATTTGAGTCAAAAGGACCTTTAAAGGTCATCTAGTCCAACTGCCCCTGGAATAAGATCAGCTTGCTTAGAGACCCATCCAACCTGACCTTGAATGTTTCTAGGGATGGAGCACCTACCACATCTCCGAGCAACATGTGCCAGTGTTTCACCACCCTCATCATAAAAATTTCTTCCTTATATCTAGTCTGAATTTACCATCTTTTAGTTTAAAACCATTACCCCTTGTTCCATTGTTACAGGCCCTAGGGTGTTTCTGGTGCCATCTAAATCATCAAAGTAGGGTTGGGTCTGCAATAACATCCATGGGATGAAACATGACTTACAGTTCCTCTTGTTCAACACAGGCAGGATAAAAATGGAATTTTCTTTCAGAAACAGCTTTACAAAACCCACGGAAGTGAGCTGCAGATTTGGTGGTTAGGCTTCCCATCATCCTCACAGCAGACAGAGGGAATTAAGAAGTTTTTCCAGCTCCACCAGTGCTCCTTTGCTGACCTGTCAGCAACATCCCCCCCACTACACAGGTGAGGTTCCTGTGGGTGATACATGCTCCAAGCCCAGAAAATGTGGCTCTGTGAGAGCACACATGGTGTGTAAATGTTCTCCTGTCTCCAGGGTATCCAGTCTGGGTGTGTAAAGCCTTTGCCTTGGCAGGTGTTGCACATTACTTCAAGTTGGCCAGACATCTTCAAATGAGTGCAGAAATACCGAGCTAATTAAGAAATGAAGATAGAGCTGTCTTCCTAATGAACAAGCAAAGAAGGAAAAACCCTAGTAGTCCTAGACAAAAGAGTGAGCCAGACTTGAAGTGACAAAATCCAGGTGGCCTTTGTGGCTGTGCAATGACAAACAAATAACAGCCATAGTACTCACTGCTTCTATTTGGGGAGCTCAACATGAAGATTTTGGGATTTGAGTTTCCAGAGATGCTGGACGTCCACCCCTCACTTTTCCACAATTTTTGTCACTCAACACCCACAGGTAGCCAGAGTAGAATCCTTCAGGATTGGTTTGCTGTTCCTCAAACTGAGAACTATACAATTTACCCCTGTTTTCAGAAACAGTTTTGGTCTAACTGCATCTCTCACCACACTCATACACAGACATCACACACCCCACAGCTGAAACAGAGCTCTGCCACTGCTTTTGAAGTACATTGGGAAGGTGGCACGGAAATGGGCTGGTCAGCTCTGCTTTCACTTCCTGACCCACTGAGGCTCTTTGCTGTGGCAGGAGTAACCCCTCAGAGGTGAATGTGGCACAAAACGAGCAGGTTATTCAAATCCCATGACAATTGTTCACAACAAGCCTTTTTTTTAGGATTCCCTCCAAATATTGCCATGCAAAAGACATGCTGTTGCCAGCTCTGCTTTACAGCCAGGGAAGGGCTGAGTAAGCCTGTGGATATTCATCTTATTCTTACCCTTACAGAGCTTGAGGCAGAAATGCAACATCCATCCCTGGCTCCCAACTCTGCTACAGACTCTGGTCCTTCCCTTTCCCGCTGCTGCTCAGCATTTTGAATGTAAATCAGTAGGAATGGGAAGCTGGTGTAGTAGCAGAAATGTTACTTTGCCCTCTGCAGCCTCTTCATGCCTCCAACCTGCAGCTTTTTCAGGGCTGTGTTGCAGCCTGGGTCCTCCAAGCACTTGTTAGGCAGCCGTCCCTGGCAGGAGTAAAAATTAGTTCAAGATGGAGTTGGCTGCTGTTTCCACTGCTCTTTGCCAAGCCTGATGGCTCCCTCAGCAGATTTTCTGGCACAGTGGGCCACAGCTGGACTGAAGGAGAATCACAAGCCATGCAAAGGCTATTGGTAAGGACCATTTAGTTTGCACATCCATGGGTAGCGATCTTAGCACTAGGCAGGTAATAGGAGATTCAAAATATAAAAATGTATTTTAAGGCTTCTTTGATCCAATTCATCCTTGTGCATGTGTTTGTGGTGACTCGAGCTGAGTTTCATTTACAATCATCTTATGGGAAGTGCAGTACCCCATCAGCACTGCCAGTGGTGCACAACCTGCAGGCACTGCAGTCACTCCTCCATTATCAGCAATGGGAATTTGAGGATGCACCAGAGATCCTGTATACCCCCGTCCCCAGCTGTGCTGGGACGTTAAATCCTCTTGCCACTTCCAAAGGCTCTCATTTTGCAGTGGCTACAATGGCTCCTGCTGCAGATCTTTCACATTCTCACACGCCTTCACTGACACCAGCAGGCCTGCTAATTTGAATTACTGTCCCCTGCTGCCCCATACAATAATCTCCATCCATGCAAACTCTAGAGTTAAGGGGTTGCATGCTGCGTTTTGTAACTTTTCCACCAACTCAGTTTCTAAGAGCCTTTTCTTCCACTCTTGTGGACAAGATTAGCCTCTGCAACTTGATTGTGCAGCTATGGCAGTAATAAGAAAAAAGTAATTTCTTTTTCTTAAAAAAAATAAAAAATCGATAATTGGCATTGCTGTGTAAGGTCTCCGACATTAATTATAAATGAATGCTAGAGCTACTAAAATAAGAAATCAAATTTATGGCAGCAGGCTGCATGCTGCTGCTGAAGCCTGTGTAGCTGCCACGATACAGATACGAAATATAAAGTCTTGAGGACTGCAGTTTGCATTTTATTGCCTGGGAAAATGAATGTGTAAATAGCAATAAAATGCACAATTATTTAGCACAAAGCCAAAAGACTCCACAGCATTTATAAGCTGATAGATAGCTTGCCTGCCTGCTCTAATTTTCCATAAAACAAGGAAGACAAGGATGGAGGAAAATAAACAATGGCTCCTGTCACTATGATTAGGTGCAAGCGCCAGGTGAGAGCAGCCGGTCTCTGAAGAGGGTAACACTTGAGCTGCTTCAGCTGCCTTTTGCTTCAGGAATTGAGTACGGATTGCAGTACTACTTGGCAAAGGCTGCTGGGCGGGGAGGCAGGATTGCTGCTTCCAGGGTTCTGATGTGCCCCATCCCTGGTGCCTCCGGCAGAAGAACCGAGCAGCGCTTGGGGTGGGTAAGGGTTTCGTGCCTCCGGTGGGAGGAGGGGGATTATTAGGCAGCCCTGTAACAGATTGGAAAAAAGGCATTTGGACTCAGTAATCTTCAAGGTCTTTTCCAACTTTAATAACTCTATGATTCAATGAAAAGGTTGCTGGTGCAGCAGTCAGAGGTCAGGGGCATCACCCATGACATGACAAAAAGCAGGCAGAGCCTTGAAAAAAACTGGAGGACCAAAAGGTAAAAGTCCTTCAGTGCCATCTGTTAAAAAGCAAGGGGGGTGGGGAGGTTGGGGGAAGCATTTGAAACACTTTATGGGATAAAGTAAGCTGCAGACAGAGAGAAAACTACCAGTTGGCTCCCTAGCTGTGAATCTGTGACCCGTGGTGATGCCTGCAAAGGAGCCACAGGGTTTCATGCTGGGTCCTGGCAACAGGAACTGGTTTGCCTGGCACCAGTCATCATAGTTATCTGCTGCCTCCACCTGCATCTAGAAGACACCATGCTATTGTCATCCACCCTATTCAAGAGCATTTTCCAGGGTGACAGGGGTACATATTATCAGCTTGGGTTTTACTTGTTTTTTTCTATTTATGTATGTCCATGTAGGCATACAAGCCCAAATTGCCATATTACTTTTCTCTGTGGCAGAGAAGCCACGTGCAGCTACTCACATTTACACAACCCCTTTTAGGTCACTGAGGTTGCAAAGACATGAATCTGGTGCTTAGTGTGATATTAGCTGCAGGTTCCTTGTGGAGACAGCAGTAGTCCTGCAGAGGGTAATAAAAGTAACCTAGTGATGATGGAGCAGCTGAATGGATGGGGATAAGCTTTTGGGGGGATCCCCATGAACAGCCAGGATAACAGCCAGGATGTGCAGTTCCAGTCTGTCATTGAGACACACGCCTCAATCCCATGCTTTCAACTCACAGTTATAATTACAAAGTTAAATTCCTCCACTGAGCGACCATGGTGCTCACTGGCACTATGAGGGCCCTTGCTGTGTTGAGTTGACCGTGATTTGTCAGGTGCCCAGTAAAGCCACTTTGCCGCTGCCCTCCTCAGCTGGGCAGGTAAAAGAAAATAAATGGAAGGCTTGTAGGTTGCAATAAGGACACACAGAGATCACTCACCAGTTACTATCACAAGCAAAACAGACTCAACTTGGGGATCAGAATAAGACAATGAGAAATAAAACCAAATCTTAAAACATCTTTCCCCTCTCCCTCTTTTCTTCCCAGGCTCAATTTCACTCCTGATTTTTCTTCCTCTTCCCCACCAGCAACACAGGGAGGTGGGGAATGGAGTCTGCAGTCAGTTCATCACATGCTGTCCCTGCTGCTCCCTCCTCAGAGAGCTAGTCCTCCACGGTCTTCTCCAATGTGAGTCCTTCTCATGGGCTGCAGTTCTTCACAAACCACCCCAGTGTGGGTTCCTTCCACAGGGAGCAGGCCTTCAGTTACAGACATCAGTGACCTCGGTGTCTGCAGAACTGTTGCTCTTACATATTCTCACTTTTCTCTCCTCTGGCTGCTGTTGAACAACTTTTCCTCCCTTCTTAAATATGTTATCCCAAAGGCACTACTGCCATTGAGAGGGGCTTGGCCTTGGTCAGTGGTGGGTCCATCTTGGAGTGGGCTGGCATTGGCTCATGGGAGGGGGAAGCCTCTGGCACCTTCTCACAGTAGCCACCCCTGTTGTCCCACTGCTGCCAAAATCTGGCTGTTCAAACCCAATAGATTTGCATTCTCATTTACTGGACCCCTACTTTTGACACTGAAATTTAGTGCCTAAGGAAGGGAAGTGTGAATAGTCCAGAACGCAGAGGAAGGAGATACATCAGCTGACAATAAACAGAGATTTTTTTTCACTGCTGGACTTGTCAGTGTATTCTGAGCCTGCTTCAAGTCCACATAAAACCAACTGAATCTTTCAAAATATTTGCACCAGCTGTTTTATCTGAAGTCTCTTAAAATATTAAGGATGAATTTTAGTACTGCTCCTGTTTGTGACAGTGGACATTATGTGCAGGACAGCTCCTATATTCAACATTATCAGGACCAAAAAATCCAAAATAGCAGAATGGAGACAATGCTTTCTATTCACATCTACTCCATTCATTCCAATGAGAACTCCAGAGGCAGGTCATTCCAGAAAGGTATTACTCTAGTTAGAGGAAGTGTCCTGTGAAGGACACTTGATGTGGCTTGTGAGACCTCGTTCAGAGCACAAAGCCAACAGAAAAGCTTCAAGTAACGTGTAACAAACACAACGTCTTTCATCAGTTACCAAGTTGCAATGTAGAATCAAAAGCAGAACACTAAATACCGTGTTCTGCCCTCCCTCAAACATTTCCCTTCGTAAAAGTAAAAAAAATAAATAAATCAGTAATCATTAGTATGACTGTCTACTTGGATTTAAAAGCAGATAATAAATAGTACATCCGTCTTTCACTTATTAACATAACTAAGCTTATTGCATAATATCTGCTTATTTTTGGAAAGCAGCTCTTTTTACCTGTCCCAACAGCATAATACTGAGTTGTCAAGAAGCACAAGCTTTTGAGTGAATAAGAGAATTTCTTCAGCTTGAAGTCACTTGCCAAAAATTTAATCTTCAAAGTCTGGGTCTCCAATTACACAATTCTCTTTTTTTTTGTTTTTGAAGGAGAAAGTCCCCTTGACATAAAAGTTCCCTTGTTATAGTTCCCCGGACCAGCTTTGCCATTGCTTCCATTTCATTTGGCTCTGTGTGATGCTCGCAGTTTATTTATCTCACAAATAATTACAAAGGAAATTTTAGTAGAGAAGACTACTCTGACAGATCACACACTCACCGTGCTGAGAAGACACATCTCCTTCCACCTATCTTTGCTTAGGGCAAAACCTGTTGCTCCAATCCTGAAGTTAGACGCTCAGAAAATGGTCCATGATTGCTATCAGACTATGCCCTGTGCTTGTTCTGCTTCATGAAGCTGGAGGCTTGATCCTTAATCATGTAGAGGATAAACCCCCCAGAGTACCCTGATTAGGCTTGAGCCCTAGGACTTCTCATCCCTGCCCCACTGACAGATCTGCCACAGCTGAGGACTACCTGCTGAGTTTTGATGGCTTATCTGCACTGTTCTGTGCTTGCTCTCCGTATCTGGATAGACCAGTGGTACAGCCTGAATATTCAGCCCTACTGTGGCTGTCATCCAGTGTTTGTATTCCTTAGTTCAAGTCTCATAAAAAAGCCAATTGCTGGCCTTGGAATGATAAATCAGCATTTCAGAATTTACTCTTGCTTCCATGCAGTGCTATCAATCATGTCCAGTATATATTTTATAGTGCTTCTCTTTTCCTTAACCTCATCATTGTACAAGATATTGTTGGGGCAGAAAACACCAGCATGTATCTGAATACCAGCAATTACAAGATTTGAGAGTTTTGGGGTATCGTGTTCGATCTGTATCCATATCTGTTTTATGAAGACAACAAAGCCATGGGATGCCTTCACCCTCTTGTGCTCTTAAAGTTGATAGAAAGGAAAGACGAAAGGCAATAACCTTTCTGATTCGGCTTAGTCTAGTTTTGTCCTAGCAAGGGAGAGTCAACATTGCCCGAATACATTAGCACAACAAATAAGTCACTAGTTGGCAATTTAAGTGGCTCCTAATGTCCCTCCAAAACAGTGCGATGTGCTGTCATCATGACAAGCCAGGCACCAGATGCCTTTATTTTCAATTGCACCGAGGAGATACTGGTCTCATCAAAGGCTCTGTCCAAAGGCGAGACTGATCACAGCCCGTTCCCACACAAGTGCTGCTCCGAGATGTCATTTTCCCTTGCACTGAAAAATGTTTCTAGTTCAAAAATTCATGGCATGTGTTCAAATGTCTCCCAGAAGCTCTTTCAACAAGAGCCACAAATATGGTTTCTCTCCTCAAATGCTGCATTGGCAGCAAAATCAAAGCTTTACAACTGCTTGACCATTCCAGTTTGGAAGAAAAAATTAGCCAAGATTTCTCCAGTCAGCCCAATTCTAGCCAAAAATCACAACAATCTGCTCAGATGAAGGCGATAGTTTGAATCTGTCTACAGCAAAGTAACCCCTTCATTTTGGTACTCGTGAGCTTTTCCTCAAAGGTAAATTTCTCTACGTGAATCATTACGCAGAACCCTTCCGTCTTCTGACTTACTATTGAACCATCCAGGAGACAGCATTTAAATGCAAGAAGGGAAAACAATAGTATTGACTGTCCTTTGTCTGGGTTTATTTAATTCTGGAAAGCAAACAGTTTGTGTGGATTGCATTCCTAGTAATAAAATCGTCTTGCACATTTGCTTATAGAGGGTCACCAGGGAGAGCAAATGCACCTGTACTCAGCAATAAATGTTTGATTCTGCGTTGCACAGCAATTATTCAAAATGAGAGAGACTATTGGATCCAAGATTGCTGCCCTTTAGGACTAGCCTGTCAAGTTGCATTGCTCCGTACTTACCCAAGTGAATTTCATCTCCACAGCCTTATTACTGAGTGATATTCCAGTCTTTCAGTCCAAGTTGTACCAAGCTTGAAGAGAACATTTGACTACCAGACTGTCTTTTCTTTGTTATAAGGAGCATTGCTTTTCTGTTATTGTAATTTTTATCAATATGCCATAGCATATGAAAAGAACAAAATTTAAAATGCATGGGTGGTTTATTCTGGGAGGACAAAGAAAGACAGAGATTTCAATTTAATCTCCCCTAGAATTGCTTTTTCCCTAGGTTTAAAAATACTGTAACTTTAGTCATCAAGGGGAAGTTATGATGCTGGCACATAATTATTTTCTTATATTTTTGGACTGACTTAGGAAATTTATGAGGAATCTGGTATTTTTCTGTCTTCTTAATTTAAACAAGGAGTCATTAATATATTTTAAAAATACATCCATCTATAGATACGTTGTTGACATTTATTACTTATCTAGCCTTACAGTCTATAAAGATATACTTTTACATATCCCTCAGCAAAAAGAAATATAGAAAAATTCCACAGAGCTTAAGTGGGCACAGAGCCGTGAGCACTTCCCTTTAAGGTAAGATTTAATCAATGCAGTGCCACCTCAGCCCTGACCAGATGATCAGTCACCATGGCTTTGAGTAATATCTTGGGAAGTCTGAGCTTACAGACAATTACAGACCACTTAATCACCAAATTTAATCAAGATAATAATTAGGCACTGCATTCTGTTTAATGCACAAGGATATGAGCCTTCCAGCTCCCGCTGCCAGATCGGAACTGAGCACAGGAATGAGGTAAAGAATCAGTGAAGTCAACAGACCATATCTTTAATGATAGAAGAACTAAACTTAGCTTGCCAAATCCTTAAGAAATCCAGTTCTTTATGCCAGCCAAAACCCCAAGCCCACATCATTCTTTCAACAATCTATTTCTTCAGAAGACCAACTTACTATTTTGTATTTGACCGGACTTGAGAGATAAAGCTCAGGGTCCTGGACAGTAAGTGCTCTGTTGGTGCTTAGTAAGCACTTTCTGCTCAGATAAACCCTGCTCTGCAGAATGGATAAGGGGGGAAAAGGAAAAGCTCAATCAAGTGACTTTTTGAAGGTCAAAATGAAGAATATAATTCTGTCAGTCATCTCAGCCACTGTACTACACTGCTTCTGTTGCATCAGCTTTGTAGGTCTCAGCAAACTGTTACAAGACTCTGCAGTTAATAAATTTCGTGAAGCCCCTCATATTTACTGTAAGCTAAGCAAAGTCACTTTCTGGGATAGAGGCTACTAAGAAGATTTTTCCATATTTTCCTCCAACTTCAAAGTGCCATGTGAGCCTTCTTGTTAGAGCCTAGTGACATCCACATGTCACTGAACTAGAGGAACAGTGGCAGCAGCAATGCATCTGTAAACATTAAAAAGCCCAGAAACATGAAGGCTTGAAAGAAATAATGGAGGGGTGTAGAAAATTGACCAGATGATTCAGTAGACCGCTTCTGTTTCTAAATTCTACAAACCCTCTGGGTTAAAAATAGGATGAAAAGTGTACTTTTTTCCCTTTAAACCACTGGGGATACGGGCTAATATTTTAAATTCAAAAAGTAAGTTCTAATAGGGGCCAGCAGGAAACCAACTCTATAGAGTTATGGGGAAGTAAAATCCTTTCTTTACATCTATGGACTTTATAAAAAAAGATAAAAGAAAACGTAGAATTGAATGATAGTAACATTTCAATCTTCGGAGCTGCTGCTAGCTACAATATAATTCCTTTTGTAAATTTGGTGTCTTGAGCTGCAAATTCTTATCAAGAGTGTTATTATCAGCCATTGTGGGGCTGCAAACAAGAATTCTCACTGTATTTTAATGGCTGCTGGCCATAGCCATCAAAAAGGGAACTCTAACAGACATACAGTTATCATTCAAAATTTAATGAATATATGGCATTCTCATTCATTTTCTGACATTCAGATGCAGTTTCAGTCAAAGCTGCCTCTTCATAAATGTTATTAACTACAAATGCGCCTTTAATAAAATATTACACTGTGCAAAAATAAAGTGTTGCACTGATAATCAAAGGAAAATGAATGAAAGGATTTAAATTCCACAGCAATACAGTCTGTATTATTCAGTGGAAAACCTCTTTGATTTTAGAGGGCAGTTTCTCAGAGCCAGCACAGGAACGCAGGGTAAGCCCCACTGGACACAAAGACACAAAAAACACCTTCTCCAAACTCTTGTGGCTCCCATGCAGACTACTATCTAATTATTTGAGTCAAAACAGTTCTATCTGTGGTCAGTCTGACCACAATTCAATAATACTGTCTGCAAATCCAATACACATAGTCCTCTGGACAACTTCACATTCATTATCCAACAGTTTGGACCACACACCTTGGAAAACCCTCTGTAAATCACTGTTTGGGCCGTTCTATCTGGTTCAATGGCTCTGCTTTTCTCATAGGTACTTATATTTTTTTTATAAATCTGTGTATTGTGGTACAAGTTAGGCACTCAGAACAGAAACAACATCCTCAATCTAATCAGGTTGCACATGCTGGCCCCAGACTGCTTCCTCCTCAAGCCAGGAAGCAGCTATTTATTTTCTCTAAATTAATCCCAGCTCAGCAAGACACTTAAGCATGCATCTAAATTTGTAACAATAGAGTGGGTTTCCCACTCACTTAAATAATGCAGATGCAAATGCTCTGCTGAATCAGGTTTATGAAAATCCAATAGCAGTCAGTAATTCTGTGACCTAGAAGAAAGAGCAATCTCTGCTCTGCAGCCAAGGGGTTGGGGCACACGGCTGGGATTTCCAACACAATGTCCTTGCTAGCACCATGGGAGTCCCTCCACTTCCCTGCATCCCACTCTGTTACCCAGACAGAGAGCCACACACACTCATCCTCCCCTTTCTGTCTCAGAGTAAGATGTATTCTATATAGAAGGTATCTATTATCAAGATTTATCTTGGGTTTCCCTGTCCTTCTCTTCTAACTGTGCATTTGAGATGAAACTACTGTCAGCAGCTAGGCTGGGTATCTGAAGCAGGAAGGACAGGAGCAGAGGTGGTTTATTTGCCAGAACAGGTGGCTTTTCTTCTGCAGCAACTTTGCATGAAATTTGACTTATTTCTACTAGGATGAAAGAACAAAATGACACTTCACTGGAACTGGGAACATGCCCCCACTCACTACACATAAAATGAAGTCAAAACCAGTTCCTGCTAAACCTGGTCAGCTCTGATGGACTCTGCCCTGGGAAAGGGTCAGAGAGACAACAACAAGAGACTAACAAGGATACCTGAGTGCAAACTTGTGCATCAAATCCCTTCTGGTCAGTAGCCCCTTCCCACACTGACAAACTCTGAAGGGACTTTGTCTTAAAAGAAAGAAAAATAAAGAAGCAGCAGTATTACTGTTCCCAGAGGTACCCGAGGTCATGTCCCTGCACACTGCATCTTGGCAGGAGTGAGTATATATCTCATATACCTCATGGCTGTGCACAACAGGCACCCAAAAATCAGACATTCCTCTCCCTGTTTCCTTGTATTCTACGTATTGTGCCCAACACACACAGACAAGATGGGCTTTCGCAGAAAAGTCAGCCACAAGCATCAGTTTGGTTGCGAAGACTGAGGGCCATCCTCCCTTCCCACCACTGAGGGCTCTGCTCAGGCTCTCACCTGCAGGATTAATAATCCATGCCCTGAAAAAACACAGCCAACATGGTTTGTTGTTTCTTGAGAGAGGAGGAAGAGCTTGGGGGAGGTACTTTTGGGTGAAGATTCAAGTTGAAGGATCTCGAGTACAAAAAATGCAGCCTCCTTATAGCCTGAAAAAGGCCTTCAAACAGGTGTGACTTCATGCATATGCAGGTCCTGCAGAAGATCTGGCCTTGACTGATGTACAATATATAAATTAATGGCTGAAGGAAAAGGACCAAAACAGCCTCCTAACATTAGCCTATTCATTAGCTTTAGGAGAAGGACCATCAGCACCAAGAAAGGTATGGCCATGGAGAGATGCTCAAGGGCAGAGGGCAGTAGTATAAGAATAAATCTGGATCAATTCAGCCATTCATCCCAGATTAAAAAACATCAGTTTCTCTACACAGCGACAGTGATTCTTTTCCCTACATTTTGGGTAAGCCTTTCACATGTGCACCATTTGATCTTTTGTAAAAAAAAGTTGCACTGGGAGGTGGTTATCCTCCAGGCTGGGTGGAATCTATAACTGATGCCATTTTAAAAGGTGATTGTAAGGAGATGTTTCACCCAAGAAAATGTAAGAAACAGCATCTTAATCTTTCTTTCTATTATGTAGGATTATTTCTGTGGAACCAGAGGCAAGAAGCACCCTCTTCGCTGCTGCTCCTCAGATTAGACTTAAAATGCTTTCCAAATATTACATTTATAAGCAAAGTAATTTCTCTGTGTTTTTGCTAGATTTAAAAATGAAAACTAAAGCATTATTAGGGGGTAAGGGTCAGGCATATATCCAGCCAACTAGCTGGCAATGACTCCACCTGGAACAAACAGATTCCAAAATAAATTTTTTAATGAGAAGGGTGGCAAAAAGCCAAACAGCAGTTGCAGAAGACACCTCATTAAAGAAATTGATAAGCCTAAATCAGGTCAATCTGTTTAAGTAACTCAATGGCTTCAGTCAGATTGAAATAGATCTGTTTAATTTGACTTCAGAAAAGCAGCAGCACAGTGGGAGCAGAGGAGGAGACCTTGTAAGGAGCCATAAGCGTTCCATAAAAGTTGGTAATCGTGAAGGAAGTCACATCTGTGGTTTACTCACTTGGAAAAGAGGCATCTTACACAGAGTGAGCTGAAGGAGTTGTAGGCAGTGAGAGCAGCCACACAGGAGGAGCAGATCTGCATTCAGCACTCTGTGAGAATACTGTGGGATCTTCCCTGTTCAGCAAACAGCCCGTATGGGGAATACAGGTCCCACCAAAAGAGCCAATCTGGCAAATGCAAAACATTAAATTTAAGGCATGAGCCAGAACCTGCCTTATTTTTACACCTTTGCAGCACTGAGAGCTTCAGCAGGAAAAAGGAGCTGATTTTTTGCTGGAACAAAGAGCTTAAAATATGGTTCTCATTTTGAAAGTCGAGCTCGGGGGCCCCAAATGGGAAAATAAATTCTTGCAGTTCAAAAAGACTGCTGTGAACCAAGCAGCACTGCCTGGTCTCCGTCAGGATGTCTGCCCTGCTCCTGCTCACCGTGCTGACCACAGGGTTATCACTTCAGGATTTCTGTGATGCTGAGAACAGCACAGCCACCAGTATGCTCTGCATCCCAGCTGGAAACTGCCAGCAGCCAAAGGGCCTCGTGCTAATGAATGCTGCTTCCAGGGCACAGCATCAGCTGTAATTAGCAAACCACTGCTAAGTTCAGGGACCTCATTTGCAGGTATCCCACTGACCTCACTGGTACAGCTTTAAGGCTTATTTCACCACCGAGCAGAAAAATAATGTCTTTTAGTAATTGCATTGTTTGGTAATAGGTAAATAAGAACTTTGCTTAAAAAAAAAATTAAATAAACCTAGCACTACTTTTATTGCACAGATCTCAGCAGCAACACCATAGGAGGTTTTGTCATGCTTGGACTTAATCTACCTTTTAGACATGATGTATAAGAAATCATCATAATGATTAAGAGGCAAACACAGCACAAATGGAGTCCCTATCACCCAGGCTGCAGGCAAACATGAAGCTTTATAATTTATAACTGTGCACAGTAATGAATAAGTCCATGTCTCAGAGGCTTTTGTTCCTTGCAACCCTACTCTGAGGGGTTTGGTGTATGTCAGCAGCCCCAACCGTTAAATACCCTTCAGTGGGGTCTCAGAAACTATGAGGCACATACTTCAGCAGGGATGTGGGGATCCCAGGGGTCTCAGCCACTTCTTGCTGAACCAACATCACCTGCCCTACACTCATGACATAGAATCACAGAATGGTTTGGGTTAGAAGGAACCTTAAAGATCATCCAGTTCCAACACCCTTGCCATGGGGAGGGACACCTTCTATTAGGCCAGCCTCATTCAGCCTGGCCTTGAACACACCACAAGGCATAACAAGGACCCTCTGGTACCCCACCACATACACAAATGGTTCCCCTTTGGGAGGAAAGGAGGCAAATGCAGGAGCTACACAGGTTAGAAAGATGAGGATTTTAGCCAGAATTTTGGATAGATGATTACTAAAGACCACTAAGCTGTTCTCTTCTGTCTGGATTTATTGTTGACTCAACAAAGGGTTGTGCAGGGAGCTGGGTACCTGCCTGGGCTGTGCAGAACAGTTGTGTCAATTTTTTTTTTTTTTTAAAGGAAAAACCAATGTAAAATCAGAAGGAAGCCATAGACACTTGTTTTTCTCCTCCATCTGCAAACATAAAACTAACTTCTGTCTCAATAGAAAATCTGCAGATCCAGAAGCCAGAAGCTTGGGAGAAATACACCCCCCTCGCTCCCTTCCACAAATACTTTCAGTGGGCACTTCAGGGCCCAAAGTTGAGCACATTTTAATTCACTTTTTCCTAGCAACTTCAGTTCCTTTCTAGGGTATATGAATGATAAAGTAATGAGAAGGGGAAAAAGCAAACCTGACAAATGCCCACATCCCCAAGGCGGCCAGCTCTGAGCAGCCAGGCACCTCGGGAATCACTTGTGTCTCAAGAGCAGTGAGAGATGGGTGATCTGGATCTGCAGAGAGCTTAGGTTAGTCAAATCACTTTTGCAGGGCTTTGTGCCAGAATAAAGCAGAATGAAACAGAGATAATCTGCTGAAAGATGCTCCATACAGGAGAGGAACAGCCAGATGCTTCCTGTGCATGGTATTTTGGGGTCACACAAGATACACATCAGGACAAAGGTTCAGCAAGGTCATCAGCAGCAGGTGGGGGAGGGGGGAAAGGTTTTAAAAAAGTGGACTATAACAAAGTGAGAGCAAAACTCCAGAGAAAATGCTCTGTACTGAGGTCTGGCATTGAGAAATGGCAGTCAAGGCACCGGAAAACCATCCCAGAGTAAAGCTGCATGTGGGTGGATGGTAATATGGGGGTCTGTGCAAAATCAAATATTCATAAATGGTTCAGCACAAACTGTGGAAATAAGGAAAGCATCACTGTGAAGCAGATTTACCATTTCCCAGCAACTTGAAATGCAACTTCTGAATTAAAATCAATAAGTAAATAAAATTAATAGATAAATAAAATAATCAACTTGCTAAAATGGCATACAGTAGAGGTTTCCATGCTTTTTTGTTTTTCTGGAAGCATCTGAATTTTGAAAGTCTAAGGATCATCCATAACAGTCACATTAGACCTCAAAAGAACTGCCCGCAACTTAGTTTTGTGTTTTTTTTAAACATAGTTTCTTAAGTGTCTAAAATTAGGTAATTTAGAAAATAGTGCCTCTAGCAGACATCTGAGTTTCTGTGGTCAGATTTTCCAGTTATACCATGTGCTGTTTAGCAACATCTTTCCTTGTCCTCAAGTATTTCAGTGTCTCAGGAGATTTCAGATCAAATAGTATCTAAGGCTACAGCTACCCAGCTAGTGACAAATAATCAAAATATTATGAGCTGAACACACAGAAAGACAGAGCGTGGAGTGTTGAGAGCCAGAGGTGTGATGCAGAATTACAATCCAAAATCTTCTGAACGGGAATCATGTTTTCACATCTCACAGCTGCATTTACAAGACAGTGATCCTTTTACTTCTCTATGAATGATTAATGTTTTAACTTTATTCTTTTACATATTTAGCTGTTAACAGAGAACAGAAATGTTGATTCTCTACTAAACAAATTTCATTTTTGCATCCACTCATTTCTTCCAGATAAAAACCAACAAAAGCACTTTTTCGCAATGATGGTGAACACGTGTAAGAGCAGTGGACTGTCAAATTAAAGACAAATGTGTTATAATTTCAACAGTGACTTGCATGCACAGCAGAGCTATCCTGATGAAAAAAGAGCAAATGAATCCCCTACTACAAATCATCAAATGCATCTGAACAGGGAAATTGCCAGACATTACGATTGTTCAGATGGCTGTACAGGAGAAATTCCATCCCCAGGTTACTGTGAGCAGCTGATGCTTCAAAAAGACCACCAGGAAGTTATAAAAGGCTCTTTAACACATGAAAAGCCATTTCTTCCTTAACCTTATGGAGGCAGTAATATAGCCCAAAGTATGAGACACAGTAAGTATCTGGCACATCAGAAACTCTGCTCTTCTAGTTTACTCAAAACTAGCACAGTGACAAATTTCAGGGTCACCTAGACTTTGATAAAGTTGATAAACTTGAATGTTGCTATTTGTCCATTTGAGAAAAAAAAAACCCTAACATTTGCCCTGTGACAGAGAGCTCATAGCATCCTTTTAATCAGGGGACAAGGTCATGTATTAAATACTTGAGGAAGCTGTTTTCTCATGTGGAGAACAAACACTTTGCAAAAGGGTTCACTGACTGCATGTGTGGGCACTTGGGATTGGATCAGTCTGGACTTCTCATCCGTGAGAGTGTATATGGAGTGTATGTAGCAGGAAAGCATCATACTGTTTTCAGCTAAGCCATGGATCTCAGCACAACTGATTATTTGGGGTTTGACTCTGTTTTCATGCATTAAGGTTTTATGAAAAATAGTCTGGGTCTTGGGACCTGCAGTACAGATCTGAGTCAATCAGACCATTAAGATTCTTTTTTTTTCCTCCCTACAGAAAGAGAAGCAGATCCTGTTAATTTTGGACTGTAACGAAGCTTCTCCATCTCCTTCATATTCATCTATAAGGGAGAACACCTATATGCTGCATATTTTCCAAAATATTACAAATAGTTACTTAGTTAGGTAGGTAGGTAGGTAGTTATTTTTAATGACATAAAAGAAGTGGGTAGGCATGGCTCTCACTGACTTTCAGTAAAGTGCAAACAGCTCAGCAGTGTTTGGGCTCTGAAAGCACATCTGACAGACACAGCCTTAGTGCTTCAATTCTCCACAGCAGAAGACAGCCACAGAACCAGTATGAGTTCCCTCTGTTAGACATCCCAGCCTCTGCCCTCTGCCAGCTGCATCCTTATGTAAGAGGTTAATAGGATCTCGCTCCAAGCCCTGCTCAGGCAGGACCCATCCTACCTAATGTACAACTTCAACAGCTGAGCAAGTCACCAAGGCTTCTTTGACTGTCAACAGGGATGAAGTCCCACTGCAGAGCCTATTTTTAAAATGTTTCCTCTGAAATGAGACAAATCACATGTTAAAGTAACTATTTCTCTTTGTGACCTATAAAAAGAGGACAGATTACAGCTCTGACAGCAGCACGTGTTGCAGATGCTTCCCTCCGTCAGATGCATCCCACAGTGATCTTCTGTACGCTAAGAAAGTTCTCAGCACAGGAAAACACACCCTGTTCAAGAAGAAACACGAATTGCTTCCACCTAACACCACGCTTGTCCTCCATGCACTCACTCCCTTTCATTTCCTAAATTTCTTCCAATTAAAAGAAACTGGAATATTCTTAAAAGTAAATGAAGATCCAATTGATTCGGCAACTCCCATCTGCAAGGTTGTTTTTAAATTACGGTACAGCAGTGTATTATTCCCAGTGTCAATTCTGTCAGCCAGCAGCATGAAGAAGGGGCAGAGCAAGTGGGAGTCTTGCCCATGAGAGTCACAAATGTGCTAGCCCTGAAGTGAGACACAGAATCTGAGTTCTACCCTCAGCACTGAAAGGAAGGTCTTGTTGCCAAATATGAGCATAGTTTTCCTTCATATCATAGTCATCCCACATGATTTGTCTCTCCACTGTGCTTCCTAAGGAAATGAGTCTCAGAAGCCAGGCTTTTTTCCTAGCTGTTATTTTTTCTTGGCTCCTCTGAGAACTGGCTTCATTTAACAACTTTCCCTTGCCCATTTTTGTCCTTAATGCTGACCCAGGGAACCCAGGAGGACAGTGCTCAGAGCTTCCTTGCCTGAAAAGCCAAGGAAATTAAGAACAAAGACACGTATAGGGACAAAATATACTGGAGCTGCAACAGTCAGGAAGTCCTGCAAACCTAAAACCACCTTCCCTGGCACCAGTGTGGTCAACACATTTCCACCCCATTTCCAGCACTGTGACCAAGAGGACAGAGGGATAACACTGCTACAGGCTTCATCCTGTCAGAGAAGGAAAGATGAGTCCTGTGGTGGTGGCTCCACTCTCCATCGTTGCATGTCAAGTGCAGCATGAGAATAACATCTCTGAGTGGGTACCAGAGTAATGGCAGTCCACGTGGCATCTCAGATTATGGAGCTGGCAGGGCAGCAGTAATTCTTCCTTCCACCAAGGTTTCCTGCCTAAAAGGTTGACCTGTGCAGCTGCTTTGTGCCCGGCAGATCTCCAAACCACAATCCCATGAGGCATGATCTGTGCACCTGGGTTAATTTATTCCTGCACCCACGCATCCTTCTCTGCTCAGGGGTGATGATGGTTGGATTTCACTCTGCTTTCAGAGCAGGCAGCCTGCAGCATCCCACTTAGATACCCTCTCCAACAACGTTCCACATCCTTGACAAGCTGATGGCAAATCCTGCTGAGGGACACCTATACTGTCATTTGCAATCATGTGCTCTAGAGAGCTACTGGTCATAGCTTGGGGTGGAATGGCTTGGAGTGGAAGGGACCTTAGAAGTCTTCTTGTTCCAGGCCCCTGCCATGGGCAGAGACACCTCCCACTAGACCAGGGTGCTTGGACCCCCATCCAACCTGGCCTTGAACACTTCCAGGGATGAAATTAGGAAAGGAAGAGAAACTGACATTTCTCCCTATCCCCTTCTTCTGAAAAGGATAGAAAGCTGGAACATTTAATCTACCTGCCCCATCTAACCTGACCTTGACCTCCTGCTTCTCTGGGCAAGCTGTTTCAGTGCCTCACCACCCTCACAGTAAATGAGCCACATGCAGTTTTCTCATCTAGTAAATTGAAGTCTACAGGGTTGTAGCTTACAAACCCAAAACCATGTAGTTAAGATTCTCAGATACTGGGAGCTCAGGTATCATAAACTACCTGCCCAGCAAAAGAAAGCATGTTTTATTTTATAAATAAGTATATTTAGAATCAAGTAAGCAATAAACACTCCTTCCCCCATCCAAAAGAGTGGAGTCTGTAGGAATATTGCTCTGACATATTGTAACATCTCATCCATCATGTTTGCACATAGTAGGGTATGGAGAACTCTGAAAGAGAGAAAAATGGAGCCCATAGTATTATTTATTCTATCAGAATCTTCTTATACTGCAAATTCAAAGGTTCCCCATATGTCTTCATTAGTTTAAACTTTTGGCATCTGTGACTTCTCCACAAAACTAGCTTTCTGCCTTTCATCTCTTCAAGGATGGATGCCTAAGGATTGTCAATACTTCAGTATTGTATCTGTGTAGTACCTGTAGCAACTCATCCCACTGTTCCAAAAATTTTTAATGTGATAGCATACTTAAAAAAAATGTAAAAAAGGAACCTTAATTAAAATCAGAGAAGCTGTGAAAGAGATGTAAAGTAGCAGCTACAGACTTACAGCTGGCAAAACTACACTGATGTGGAGTTCACAGTTCTTCTATGGCAGAGATAGAAATGAAACCCTGTATTCAATATAATATCCTAACCAAAACCTATCCCCTTTTGCTCACTTTAAAAATGAGTAGTCTATTTACCTAATCTCTACAAACAAGATCACTTCAAAGGCTGGAATCAGAGATCATATCACAGACCTCTGTTGGAAGAAAGATAAAATAATTGTTATCTGGTTTCCCCGAAACTGTAAGTCACCAGTTTTCAGCCTGCAACTGTACAGTAGTTAAGAATAAACTCAGATCAATACTGTCACTGAAATCCAACCTTTCAAAATTCTGGCTACAGCAGCATTGCAGGCAGAGAAGCCAAGTGTCACCAGATGTGGTTGGGAAGTGCAGTTGGGAGGTTAGTGATTCAAGCTTCTGTCAGCAGACTCTGTTACTGATATATTCTGGATATTTCATGAATAACAGACTTCAGTCAGCCAGGAGAGTTTTTCCTTCACTGAGCACAGATTGATAGATAGGTTGTGTATATATATTTATATCTCATCACCTGCTTCAAGAGGTACTTTGTGTGGGGCTTAGCTTGTCCAAGTGCTCCATCTAAACCTGCCTCTGTTTTTCTTTTCTGTACATTAGAAGGCAAGAGAAGTGCTCCCATTTTTCTTTCTTGTTGCAGTTTGGGACCTCACAGTGTAGACCTTGCTAGTTTTCATTATTCCCACATGTAGCATAGCTCCCCTTCCCATTGTTATTCACTGGCACACTGTCACTGCAGGGGTAAAAAGGAAGGAGAGGAAGGTAATGATATGAAACACAAGGTTTTAACCTGAAGTTAATTCCTGTTTGGCTGTCTGAGGCTGCTTGAAGCATGAATCCTGTTCTGCTGTTTAAAACAGGAATTACCCAAGTGACTCGCCTCTTGCTGCGAGAGAGACCGCTGGCTTGTTCATCACGTGCCAGCACTCAGAGTATGACACTTGTCCCTGCTTACAGCAATAACCTGATTCCTGTAATTTATTCTTGGCTGTGAATTGCACGGCTTTGGGGAAACTGCAATAAAAACTGAAAAACCTGACAATTTTAAACTGATGCTTCCATTCCCAATAGCCTCTTCCTGTACAGATTGGTTAAGCTAAGATTTAAAAGTTGTGTAAGTCTCATTCACATAGTCATTAGTAGCATTAAATTTGTGAAGAATCTGCTATGAAATTTAGTCATCTGGTGCCATGAAGAAGTGCTGGATTGGTTGTTTGATATGATGGAAGTTGGTACTACAAACCAGGAGATACCAGAGCTTTTCAAGTTCACTCATTAGTTTCTTTGCAATGACAAAGGAAACAGTAAGGGCTTTAATTTGTAAATAATTTTTCATCCAGGGATTTGGGAGTAATCTAGAGGACACAGAAGTTGTTTTGTTTTGTTTTCTCCATTCAATGCTTCATTAAAGTGCTGCTCATTTAATAACAAGTTTGGGGAGAAAAGAAAGGAAGTGAGTGATGTGTCTTTATGCAGAACCAAAACTCTGGCATCTCTTTGCTTTTGTTGTGCTGCAAACTGTTTGAGTTGCAGAAGATTTGGTTTTGCATAAGAATGTTTCACAGAACAAGCCGGGAAAGATGTTCTAAAACACAGGGGAAAAATTAAGAGGGAAAACACAAGATAAAATGGCCAGATGAGCAGCTAAAGACTCTGACACCTTTATCTCTGCACATCAAATAGAACACATCTATCTACATGCAGACTGTGCCCTCCTCCAAAAAATACATTGCCCCCTTGGTGCACAGATATTCAACTTCAGATCAAAGCATTCTCAAGGGTTTTTTTTCTTTTTATCAGCCACTTCCAGTCATTTCCTCCAGTAACCCTCACTCCTTCAAACACCCCTTGATACATGGGAAAAAGGGCAGCACTTTGGATTTGAGTTTTAATGCTGTACATCACCATGACTGATTGGACTTCAGGAAAAAGACTGTGTAATGATAATTTCAGGAAGAGGGAGGATTAATTTTGGTGTGATACTTCAAATCAATCTTCATTTTACAGTAATTAAGTGCAGCAGCTACAAGCCTGGCAACACGAACCCTACTGCTGCCAGTACCCAGTAGCAGGTACTGCCCAGGTATCCTGCAGCAATTCAAGCTACAAGCTTTGTAACACAGATTTATTGTGGGACTTTTCTGCCCAGTAATCCCCACTAGTGAGAGAGTATTACCACAAAAGGCTGCCCAGAACAGTGGTGTGTGCTCCATACCTGGAAATGTTCAAAGTCAGGGTGGGAGGGCTCTGAGCAACCTCATCTAGCAGAAGGTGTCTCTGCACATTGCAGGGGGGTTGGACTAGGCGATTTTTAAAGGTCTTTTCCAACATAAATCATTCTGTCATTCTATGATTCCTCTTCCCTGCCAGCCCATCCCCAAGGTCAGAGGCAGAGTATGATGCTTGCAGTTTAGAGGAGCAGCAAATACAACACCTAAGGGAGTCACACTACTCATCCAGGCAAAATGTCATGCAATCCTGGCCTCAGCAAATTTGGTAAAAGCCGTAGGCAGAAGAAGGAACTCAATAATCTGATTTGTGGTGGCTGGTTATTTTAAGGATACTGGAAAATGCATTGATGATCCTAGTTTAATAATTAAGAGCATCAAACTAAAACTTCAGGCCAAATTATGTTCTCATTTTAGTTAATTTAGATCTGTGAAAATGAATGGAATTACTCAAGATCTTCATCGATGTAATAAAGCTGGTCATTTTGGCATTGCAGTCCATGGATACTCATTACAGAAGCTAAACCACAGCCTCGCTCCAGATGGCTTGTCTCTACAACACAGCATACATCCAAGGCACTTCAAAAACTAATCACCTACTGATCATATCCCTTCAATTAAAATTTACTCAATATTTCCAAGTGCTGGCATCCGTTTTAGAAATACCAGAAAATTACAAAGTGCTTCACCAATAACATGCAGCTTTTCCTACATTGCAGATAAACAATAATAACCAGTTCAGCAAGACAGTATAGCTTATATCTGGTTTGTGGTGTAATTGAAAGTTTCTCCACCTCTACATCTGCTGTGGAACCAGCTGAGAGCAAAGACGAATAGGGAATAACGTCTCTTACCCTGTAGTGGGGATATAGATGGAGAGAATTTTTAGATCAATTTTATTCAACCAAATGGCAAAAACTCCAAAGAAAGTTCCAGTACCACTCTTTTTTGACGAAGAGGACCCAGGCTGATGTGCATGTTGCCACAGAGGGGTTAATCAGGAGGTCTCATTCCTCCAGTAAATCCCACATTTGCTTATGTGACACTTACTCTGGTTTATATCAGGTGAAAACAGAAAAGCAAGGAGGTGTGGACCTGAGGTGATGATGATGTTTATTTTGCAGAAAACACAAAAATACGGAGAGCTAACTACACAATTTTCTGGGTTTCTCATACAAACTTTAAACACAAAGCCAAGGTTTTTTTATTTTAGTGCAAACTCCTCAGAGCATTATTCATCAGCTATTTTAGTTTGAATCAATGAAGTCTCATCTCCAGGAACACAATCATTATCTCCTCCAGTCTCTGCTGACAGACAGACTAGGTTTACATTAACCATGGCTAACAACTTGGCTTAACTAGCAATAAAAATAAATTACACTTTTGCTGAAGAAAGACTTTCTCACTCATTGTAGAGAAAATTAAGGGTATTTTCCGGATAAATGACTGTGCATGTCAAATTTGATTCAACATGTTTAATCTCACAACCACACCTTCAGTCAGAATGCGGCTCAGCTCCACAGCAGGAGCTGATGCTTGCATAGGATAGTTGAACCAGTGTGAGCAAAATCTTCCTATACTGTGCCTTTCTGATAAGTGTCCCAAAATTCAGTGTTTTTTCATTATGCTGGATGAATTATGGGTTGTAGGTATCCTATGGTCCATAAACACACGAGCTTCCGCAGTCATTCAACTACTGTAGTTTAAAGCTTGGAGAATCACAAACTGACGTGGCAAAGAGACAGTTATTGGGAAATCAAAGCTGATAACAGAATTCAAGAATAAAATTTTAAAAGGGAATAGGCAGGCCATCACATGAGGCTGCCCATCTTGCTCCCGCTATATGGCTACATTTAATTAGTTCAAATACTGTGCAAATGTGTCACTACACTAAAAATGTGCTTTGCAGCAATTACAAATGTGGCTTGTTCATTTCAGAGTATGCACAGTATAAAATAACACACCAGTTTCCTTTAGATCAGTCCTAAGAAAAGGTTTTTTCAACTTTCCTTTTATCATGATACAGACAAGTATGATATAAACACAGACTTAAAAATGAGCACATAGACAATCAAAACATGAACAAAAAGTATATCAGTTTGGGGTTGTAAAGGATTTGCCATGATGAGTTAAAGGCTACCTGTGCTTTCCCACCCCAAAACTGTACATTTGCTTTTGGTACCTGCCTCAGTGAACACTAATTGAACGTGTGCTGATAAAAATCAATTTTCTTCTCAACAGCTAAGTATGCCATAGCGTTTATTCCAGAAACTCCAGTATTTTCAGCTAACAGCTTCGCACAGTTCTAGTTTGCAGACCTCTCCTTATAGACAGCACTCATGACCAGAGACCCAATGTACTAACTTATTTTTGCTTCACTGCTAGCAACGAGAATCACTGCAGGTCATTAAAAAGATTTGTCTGGCTGAACAGCTTCCAGAGTTGCAATGAAGTAGTTATTTAATATCCTCAGATGAAAGGTACTATGCAAATAAACACCACTCTGTTGCACCAAAGAGGGTCCTCTTATTACCATCTCCTGTTAGTGCAACAGAAGTAAATGGGTGCTAGCCTGAGTTTTTGAAATACAATTTCCCAGACAAACTGTAGTTGACTTAGCTTGACAAATTTAAACAATTAGCCCATGGGAAGTCAGGTGTCCTTTTGATATTTGCAGGTCAGCTGCTTTGAGACAATGTCTGAAGTACAAAGAGGCTTTCAGGGCCAGATTCTGATTTCATTCAGCATGGTGTAAATCAGGAATAATCCGTTTAGAGATTAGTAGGAGTGAGATCAGATTCAAGCCCTTGGAATTAAGCACAAACCATGTGCTTGTGGGTTTATTCTAATTCTGCTAAGTACAAAGCAATTCTCCTTCATGTCCCACTCCCATTCTGTCTAAAGCACTGAGCTGAGTAGCAAAGAAAGTGCTGCTGTGAACACCCCAAAAAATGTTTGGCATTGCAAAATACTTTTGGCTACAAAGTTATTAAATAAGCTTTGCAATTAAAAACCAAACCAAAACAACAACAAAAACAAAACAAAAAAACCAAAGATACACAGATTAAAAAAACCCCAAAACAAAACAAAGAAAAATAAAAAACAACCACAAAAAAAAGGCCACCTTCAAATTACATAAGCAGAACAGAGATGTGTTTAAAGACCCCTCCTGACCTTCTAACCATGCAATGAACTACAGTAACTAATTCTTACAAGAAACCAACATGTTTAATTACTCCAATTTACAGCATCTGTTTCTGGTTCTGGGCATATATCAAAGGAAAGCATGAGCAGAGGTTTTGCCAGAAGCCTGTAGCATCCTTAGGAAGCATCTTGATGGGAATTCCAGCATTGTTATGAATTAATGCAATGTCATCTAAAAGTTACTTGTGTCCTTTCCCTGCCACTGTCTCCTTTGATAGATCAAGCAATGAAAAGATAACCATGCGAGTGAGCACCTTGTTTATTTTTAATTAAGATCAAAAACCAAAGAACAAAGACATTAATGAAACTATGCATCTCTGTGCAACTACACCATAAGGATATAACTCCCACCATTCACAATGCCCGTGGTACATCCCTGCTAACACACCACTTTGAGTATGCATCTGGACAATCCTGGTGAAAGAGGCCAAGTTACAAATCTCCATCTTATGTAGATCAAGATTCTAATCTCACAAGTGATGGGGAACTATGAAGTTACCCACTGAGAAGGACAGCAGGAGCCTGCATAAATACTGTTTTTATTTGGTGTAGAGGGGTGTGCTGGTTTGGACTAATATAGGGATGTGTTTTGGATTTGTGCTGAACATAGTGTCGATAATAGAGAAATGTTTTGTGATTGCTGAGCAGGGCTTACACAGAGCCAAGGCCTTTCCTGCTTTTCGTACTGCCAGAGTGGCAAGGACACTGTGAGTACATGGAAGCTTGGGAGGACACGCAGCCAGGACAGGTGACCCAAACTGACCAAAGGGATATGCCAGACCATATAACATCATGCTCAAGCATATAAAATGGGGGGAAGAAGGAGGAAGAAGTGGGGAACATTTGAAGTGATGCCATTTGTCTTCCCAAGTCCCAGTCACATATGATGGGGCCCGCTCTCCTGGAGGTGGCTGAACATCTGCCTGCCCATGGGAAGCGGTGAATTCATTCCATTTTGCTTTGCTTGCATGCACAGCTTTTGCTTTCTCTTTTATGTTGTCTTTGTCTCAACCCACGAGTTTTCCAGCTTTTACACTTCTGATTCTCTCTCCAGTCCAGCTGGTGGGAGAGTAAGCGAGTGCTGGGATGAAACCACAAGTGTTTTAGTCTCTCTGCTATAATGTTTACATCACTTATGCCTCCTAAAACAGCCTACTGAGCAGGCTGAAGGACCCCTTTAATGCAAGATGCCAGTGCTGTGGCTTTGTTCTGTGCCTCCTGAAAAAAAAAAAACAAATCAATTTCAACTCTACCAACACCCAAGACACTCTCCAGGTGCTTGCTGCATACCTTAAAGATCACTCATCAGGTTTGAAATCTCATTGTGTACTGTTGACAAGGATGCCTTATCCCGTGACATTTGAGGAAGTAAAAAAGTCTTGCTAACAATCTCACATCACAACAACTTTGGACAGAAAGTTGAAATTCTATAGGAGCTATAAGTGGACTGACAAGGGCTGCCACACCTATGAAAGCATTTCTTTTGGGAAGGGGAGGGTAAGTTTGTAATAAAAAAAATCTTATCTTTATTCACATTCAGCTGGACTCTTGGACAGTGATGACTGATGGCTCTAAGAGAAGGGCTCTGCTATACAGATGGAAAAGTCCTGTTGGCTTTGTGTAAAGAAACCACAGGGCTGTTCACACAAGTGCCATGTGTTACACAGATTATGAGAAGCCACAAGCTTTGTAAGTCTCAGTAAGCAGATGACAGCTTCGGCAATTGAATCAAATACATGTGCTGAGCAACATCCCTGTGCTGACTCAGAGGGAATCATACTGCCCACGCTGTCTCCGTGAGATATTTCAGTCTTGCCTTCAATAGTCTCCAGGTAATGAGCAGATCAAGCCCTAATGAGCTCACTAGATATGACATGTCTATACTCAAGGTTACTATGCCCGACCCTATTCTCTCTTGGAGAAAGGTGAAACTGTCATGCAGCATTTCTTCCTGATGGAAGAGAGTATCATAAACAAAACACAGGACTTGATCCAAGAGGTGGAAATACCTTCATTTCCTTGGACGTCAATATTGTTGGGGGCAGGCAAAATAATGCTGCCACGTACCTGCCTACGAGTAGCAATCAGCTCACAAGAAAGCATGGCAGCTGGAGTGGGAGATCTGAAAGATTGATTCTGACAGCTATAAAAGCAAGAGGTTTTTAATATTCAGAAAAGTGTCAGTGCCCTAATAACAGAATTTCCATCTCCAAGAACTACACTTGAGGAATGTAACGTGATGAGATACAAAAGTAACAGAGACAAATTTGGATCTCTTCCCTTTGTAGAGATGAAGGACTGTGAGAGAGATGCTTTTCAAAACAAGCAAATCTCCCCGGGTTTTACCCTCAATTTAACACTTGGGCACTGATGGCAGTATGCCACATCTCAGTATTTAAGGGAGGAGGATGCCAGCAGTGCTGAAACAGGTGGCACCAGTTCCAATGGCACCAAGTTTCACCCTGCAGAGGAGCTGTCTTGTAAAGCCAGCTGGTTGCTTCTGAGAGTGGGAAGGGTTACATGTCACCCTGGTAATCCCACCCCCAGTTTGTGCACCTTTGTCAAGCAAGCCTGAAACTCCCATAGGAAGTGCATCATGTTGCCTTGGGGTCCTGTTCCGTCTCCAGTCTATTCCATGAGAAGCTCCTCACTGAAGATACAGACAAATATCCAAACCCAGTAAATTTCCGAGCAAGATGGTATAGGTGTAAAATTTGTACTGACAAACAACAGCCAAACTTGTAATATTATTTTCCAAATTCAGAGACATGCCAAAAGTGCGGTTAGTGGCTCTGAGAACAACCTCAGGAGAGAGTTATATGTTGATGAAAAGTAATTTTCCAAAGTAAAGCTGTGCTGGGTTTTTGGTGGGTTTGTTGTTTGGTTTTGTTTGGTTTCTTTTTCATAACATACAGAGAACCTCCAAGTTTGTGTGTGGTAAGATAAATCAGGGAAAAGACATTTGGAGCAAGACTTCTTTAAAAATTCACACACAGAACAGAGGAAAAGTTGGATGTGTGAGTCCCTGAGAGCTCACCTGAGAAGGTCATAAGGGTTGCTTTCTGCCACATGATGTAACTCTTGGTCTGGCTTGTTCACATGGGACAACTGTCCTTTTTACAAAATAATAACTTGAAAATAGGGCAAACTTTTAGGTTTGTTTATCAATTAGTGTGATGACAGTCACCACAGAAAGGACTTGGGTATTTTAAGTCAAAGAGACAAAAGTCTACTGTCCCTTGGATGGGGGAAACTTTTCTCCAAGAAACAGTAGAGACAGTGGCCACACAAAGCACTTCTGCCTTAATCTGCTAAAATTTAAGGTTTATATAGCTAGTGAAGGGGCTGGAGTACAAATCTTAGGAGGAACAGCTGAGGGAGCTGGGGGTGTTTCTCCTGGAGAAAATGAAAGTGAGGAGAGGCCTCATTAAGCTCTACAACATCCTGAAAGGAGGTTGTGGTGTGGTGGGGATTGGTCTCTTCTCCCGAGTAACAAGTGAAATGATGAGAGGAAATGCCCTCAAGTTTCACCAGTGAAAGTTTAGATTGGACATTAGGACATTTTTTTTTTTCTGAAATGAGTTGTAAAGCATGGGAACAGGCTGCCCAGAGTGGTGGAGTCACCATCCCTGAAAGAGTTCAATAAAACCATGCAGATATGGCACTTGAGGACATGGTTTCATGGTGAACATGGTAGTGGTATTAGGTTGGTGGTTGGACTTGATCTTAGAGGTCTTTTCCAGCCACAACAATTCTATGATTCTGTGACACCATTCTGCATCCAGACCTTTAACAGGTGAGGGAAAAGTGTGTGTCCTCCTTCTAAGACATCAGAAACCAAGCTCAGCCATCAAGCCCCTCTCCTCCTGCAGCATTGGGTCAGATGGCACCAGAGGAAGTGCATGAACAGCCACATGGATAAAGTACCAAACTGCACAATCCTTGTAGCCTTACGGTGATAACCTTGTTGTAGTAAACAAAACAGAATATAGGTGACTTATATAGCATTGACTGTGCTTCTGCACATCTCTAATAACTGCATAACTCAATGGAGTGGCAGAGAGTGAGCCACTGAAACCAATGTCCCAACTTTAAAGCTCTGCTCTCCATGCAGTTGAAGATTCCCTTTTATTTTTTCAATTCAAAATCAAGCTGCTGGTCAAAAAGGCAATATTTATACCCTTACTGGAGCCTGCAGCTATTTTACAGGCTGAACTAAACCTTCAGGAAACTGAAATGCTGTTCATTGACAGCAGCAAAAACTGGAGCAGACGGCTGAGAAGGCAGAAACCAATCTCTTCACTGTGGTGACCAGTGACAGAATGAGGGAAAAGCATGAAGCTGTATCAGGGGAGCTTTAGGTTGGATATTAGGAAAAGGTCCCTCACTGAGAGGGTGGCTGAGCACTGAAAAACAGTACCCATGAAAGTGGTCACAGCACCAAGCCTGACAGAGGTCACAATGCATTTGAACAACACTCTCAAGCACATGGTGTGATTATTTGGGTTATCATGTGCAGGGCCAGGAGTTGGACTCGTTGATCCTTGTGAGTCCCTTTCAGCTCAGGATATTCTGTGACCCTATGATAACTCAAACAATTTCATTGTAATGATTATTGCATTCTCAGCTGCTGAACTGTACATGCCTCTACATCTTGCCTGCAAACTTAATAATATCTACCTGCTTTGTGTTTCCACCAGTGCTACTGCTTAATCACCCAGAGATATCAGGCAGCCCTTCAGCATTAATAGCTGAAGTTTGAAGCCGGACTTTTGTTAGTGGGACACAGGGCAAGCAAAAGTTCAGTTTCACCTCTCAGGCTGAATTTTTAGGATAGAATTAAGCCTTAAGTTTGAGAAGAGCAGCAGGTCTCTTTGTAAGATGCAGAGTGAACCCACAGGAGAAATGATCATATTTGCTTCCTGATGAGAGCAAATTTTAACTGAAGGGAAAAGCAGAGTATGTAGGAGGAGGAAAGAGAAGAGAGATCAAGAAGCAATAGTTCTAATTCTTCTAATAAGCATTAGGCTGAGGAGCAGGAGAGGTCCTTTCTTGAAATGTATAGAATTGCCCCTGAAGAGAAAAGCAGGGTGAACTTTCCTAAGAATCGTAACATTCATACAAAAATAGCTTCAAAGAGACAAGAAATAAAACCCCAAATTCAGGTATAATATCAGTATTGCCATTGGTTGGCAAACTGTCTTGGTGCAGGGCACATCAAATTCAGAAGAATAATTCTGACATTTCTGAAGGCAAACTTTCTTGGCTCTTAAAATGAGTAATTCTGACTTCCTGAAACTTTGAAATGGACCTAGAAATAAGGTTAGGCAAACCAAAAAGCAAAAACGTCTCACTTTATCGAAACCATAATTATCTTGACCTACTCTTATTTAACAAAAGATTCCTTCAATTCAGTGTAAGCCAATATTTTTCCTCAGCATTGTCACAAAAAAAAAGAAAAATCTGAGTCAGATCATCTGCACCAACTCATTTAAGTCAAACTCTGGTAACAGAAAGCACTAGAAGCATGGAGCAATAGTGTAGGTAGCTAAAGTCTCTCACTACTGCAGCCTACATACCTGCCCAAGCAGGTCCTGTAGAAGGCATCACCATATCCCAACAGACTAAAGGAATTTAGGATATAGGCATGGATATCCTTATCACACCCTGGCAGCTTTGGATGCACTCTAGGGTGTCATAAAAGAGACAAATACTGTCAGGTCAGCTCTGATTCAAGTTGCAGGTAGCTCTACAGCATGATCTTCACATATGAGTTTGTAGAAGCCTCAGGGTGAACTAACACAGGTCTCTGATGAGTAATCCCAAAGGACTGTCTGAAGGACTCAAATTGCTATGTTTCAACCCAAATATTCAGATGCCATTTTCCAATTTGATCGGTGGTTTTGCATGCCAGAATGTTGTCACCTCCCTTAAAAAAAATAAAAAAATCCGAACCTGGCCACATGCAGTGTGCCTTGAATTTGAGCTGGAGAGTTGGAATCTGATGCCTACCTAAAAAACCTGGAGGTGATGCCTTATGCTTCCCTGGCAGGGTCATATTAACTGAGCTGGCAGATCTGACAGAATTAGATTTCTTTTTCGAGCTGGTACAGCACCATGATGTGTCAGCACACACAGTATTTCAGATAAGTAAGATTAAGTCATTGATTGAAGATCCAGCCTCAGAAATAATGTAGTGTCCTTTAAAAGGAACATCCTTTGTTTTGTGTTGGTGTTGTGCAGCTCTAAAAACAAAAATTAAAAAATAAAAAAATCCACTGATCCTGGGAAAATGTAAGTAGCAATTATCTAGTCTAGAGACATTTTAAAATTGCATCAGATTTAATACCTCAGTGTCACTATGGCAGTATTTACTCTGCAAAACAATCCTCCAAAGGAATGGATGTGGAGTGATCCATTGCAGGAGAGTTTTGGGGATACCAAGAGTATGTGTGATCACCTCCATGCCAGCAGCAGTCCTGTGTCAGGCACCTGCAAGGTGGGGAATATTGTGGTTGGACTGTGTGGGTTCCAACCAGTCACTCACTCCTCCTCCTCCACTCAAACCCTTTGGGATGGAAAGCTACAGAGTGCTGTGCCTGCATTGAAAACTTCTGCTGGGAAAAAGGATTTCCAAAGAGACGGAAAAGCTACTACAAAAAACACCAAGGCTTTATTGAGATAATGTCCTCAAGAGCAGGAAAGCTACACTTGAAGTATTTGTAACTATTTACATTGTGTCTCTTTGGCACTCTGCGATACCTTGCGAGTGTGGTTTGACGAGATTAACAGATTTCCTGAAATAGCACAACCCGTCTCTGACCAGAGGTTTTGTCTTCTCATTCACAGGGCACAAGTCTTCTTCTACCCAAGGAAGGACATGCACATCAGTCCAGATGAAGCAACTTAATCACAAGCACTTCAAATTACAGCAATGCCAGGAACGAATTGCTTTACACCCTCCTTTCCCCTCAGAATTACATTTTAGCAATTACTATAGTCTTTACAATTCATGACATTCCTAATCTTAACTCACGCTTCAGAGCATATTCTACTGATATTATTGGGAATTTCTTTTGAAAAGAGCTCCCTGTCCCTCAAGGCCCCCCATTTTCCACAATCAATTCACAGCTGAGGGGTTTGTGCAGCCCTGACTTACAGGAGCTTTTGAAAGCCTTGAAGGGCATTTTCCACAAAGTGACTTGAATTTGCTAGTTACAAACCAGAGCATGAGACATTTGGTACCAGTAGAAAGTGGAGGCTGGGGTAAAAGAGGGAAGGGTGACCGGAAGGATGGCAGCAGTTCTTCTGTGGCTGATGTTCATGAATGCCAGGGTGGCACAGAACCCTCATCAGAACAAGAGGAGTCACATGAGGGGACAACTTTGAACAGTTAACCAACTAAATAGAGACCACATACTGATAATGTTACCTACTTTGTAGGTTAAGTATTAGTGTCCAGAAAGCAAATATAGCTCCCTCAGTGTCAATTCAGTTACCAAACTCATTTTACATGCCACTGGAGATAACCCAGACATCAAATCCACCTTCCTGGAGTCTCAAATACAACATGAGGAGTAAGAGACACACATCTTTCTGTACTGGTTCCAGAAGACAAGGACAGATAGGTGAGGGCAGCTCAAATGGCTCTAAATGGCTAAGAAACTAAGATTCCTGAAGCCTGGTAGAAGACTCCCAGGTCCCTAGAGCAGATACCTACTGGGCAATTAATCAATCCTCAAACCACAAACTAGCCCAGAGAGGGTTGCAGACCTGCTCTGGATGGGCTGCAAAGGCACTGGTTGATCCCACCAGAGGGACCAGGTGTACCTTGCTTGCCAGGACTGGAGAGGCAGATGGAAGCTACAACATTCCTAGGCTAGCTGGAGCCTCCGTTAGTCTGCTTTAGGCACTATGGCAGTAAGAGCAATATGAATATTTACAGCAGCAATTTGTCTGCAAGTTTGTATCTCTTGCACTAATCATAGTTATCAGGAAATATCTGTATGGGTCAAGGAGCTTTTTCACTGTTGTAAGCAAATCCTCTGAGTTGTGAACCACCTGATAGCACTAGAGTTTATTTTTTAGCTTGCACACCTCTGATTTAGATTTTTGTTTAACAGTTACGAGACACACCATAAGCACAACGGACATACTTTAATGCATTTAGGCAAGACTGTGTAAGAAAGAGGCAAAGCTATGTTTGCCACACTTCACCTTATTCACTGAAATTCATGCCCATGTTTTAATGACCTATATGAGTAATATCGGATCAGTCAAAAAGGTGGCTGCTTCGCTTCTTGCGAGCTTGATTGTATAAAGGCCATTTAGCAAATATTTTAGTTTAAATAAAGATATGTTATAGTACTTTATAATAATATTTATATAAAATTATAAAAAATACAGTACAAAACTACCTGGACTTGCACTTAAAGGTACCAGACTACCTTGGAAAAGGGACTGGTTATTAAAAAAAAAATAATTCTGCTTCATAAGTACTTTTAGGTAAAAACTTTATTCCCCACTTCACCAGTTCATCTATCTACTGGGGGGTTCTGCTTCAGATAAGACACCAACAGTCCCATGCTGCCTTCTGCAAAGTATAGAAGACACAGAAAATATTAAAAATTCATGAAGTCGAGTATGAGAAAGAAAAAAATTAAAGAAATTCTACATGTGTCTTGTGACAGTGTTGAAAAAAAGACAAAAAAATACATCCTTATTCAGAGTTCCCTCAGACAGAGCCATGAAAAGCTCCACCAGGTGGTGGGATTAACAGCACTTGAAATATGCTGTGGAGCTGAGTTTGCTTTTAGTCCTTTGCTTTAAAAGCATATTTCTGCTTCACCATGCTTTTCAAAATACTTGTAAAAGATGCTCCTAATAAAAATGTGTTTCTGCTATCATTTAACAGCAGCATTTGCAATGGATTTGACATAAAAGATGTATTTATAACTTAGGAGATGGAACTGCCATCTGCATAACCCTAATTTCCCCTCAAGTTACTTCCAGTTTTACAGAAAAACAAAAAGAAAAAAAGCAAATTGATTAGCAGATACTAAATTATGTATAGTTGTAAAAGTGACCTTCTTCAATTGAGATGCCATTACCATTATTAGTATTATCAAGGTTGAGAGAAAACTGAAAAAAAAAAGGCTACAAGTTCCTTTCCGGCCAGGATGTATGAAAACCTCACACAAACAGGGCAACTCACTGTCTCCCCTGCACAATCAGACTGTGCACCAAGTGAGTGAGTCAAAAGAATAAGGAACTGGATTTTTCTCCTTTTGCTTTTTCAGACACTGTGCTCTTAAATGCTACCAGCAGAAAAGTTAATAAATATATATTAGCACAACTGTACTTTAAAAACTTGGTGTTAGCCTTAAACCAGAGGCTGGGACTTTGTTGAGGCACAGGATATAAACCTCCTGCCACTGAAATGTTACTCTACAGCAGCACCAAAATAGAGTAAATGAAGTGAGAAATTGGTAGAGGAACAGAGTGCCAAGTTCACCAGAGATCTAGGGTGGAATTTTGTTGTTTCCAGGACAATCAAGAAAACAAGTGCCTTTAACTTACAAACAAATTCACCCTTTTTATTCACACACAGCCAATCTCTCCCCCAGCCCGGCAACTGCCCGAACATGTGTTCAAGTAGATTAAAAACTGTCTGTTCCCAGATGAGCCCAGAAAGGACCTTAAGCACAGCCGTGCCCTGCAGGTAGCCATCCTGCCGTTGCCAAAAGCAGGAAAGGGGACACAAGGCCAGCCCCAACTTCTTCTAACACGAGAGCAGTTCTGTCGAAGCATTGTGAACAGTGGGCAGAGCACTGCCGGTTTTGGACAGAGATGGAAAAACTGAGGAGGGGCAAACACATTGGTTGTGGAAGGTGCTTGCTGGCATGGGTGGCACAGGATGCTATGGATGTAGCAACCCAAGTATTTCCAAGCAGATGCTTCACACAGAGCCACCCCTCCAGCTAAAGCCGTGTAAATAATATACGTGCTGCTAATTGAGTGCCTTCCGAACTGCCAAGAGGCAGGAAGACTCCAGTTGAAGGTAACTCTTCATTTTAAGTTGTGTCACTGAATAGCACCAAAGTAAACGAACTCCTGAGGACAAGATCAAAGTAGAATAAGAGACTTTCTTTTTTATATCCTTGAATCTCCTGTCCCTTTTGCACACTGAAATTTAATTTCCTTTTCAAAGAGAGCTTTCGGAGCTTATGAAAATTGACCCAAAAGATTACATGGGCTTTGTCACCCTTCCAATCTCTCTAAAAGATCCATAATTAGCGAGGTTTTCCCTTTAACATATGTGCCCAGCAGACAAATATATAATTCAGACTTACAATTATATGGATGAGTTATTTCAATGTATTGGATACATACAAGCCCAAATGTTATAAAGAGTTGAAAAATCCTGTGTGCCTCAAAAAAGTAAATATTCATCTAGGCATTTTTTTAAAGTAGTTTGTTTGCATTTATGCCAAGACTACATGCAAACGCAGTAAGAACCTGGGATGTATGTTTGCTACAGAGACAAATATATCGAGTGCAATAAAAACAAACTGCTGACCTCGAAGATTAGTTATTTATACTTCACTGGAAATTAATTCTGCAAGGAGGGGCGTGCGAGCAGACACCTAAGACAGCTAGACTGGTTTTTGCTCTCTAACGGAGGAACACTGTCTTTCCTGTCTCGGCACAGAGCCTACCCAGGGGGCAAAAAATAAAACAAAAAAAAAAAGAGATCAGGGTGCAGGACTCCGCCGGGCTGGTCCCTTCCCCCTGCTCCCACCCGGTGGCAGCGCGGGGCATTCCCCCGTGGGGCAGCCTCGGGGGGAGAAGGGAGGTCCCCCGCCGCTGTCGCTCCNAAAAAAAAAAAAACAACTCAACAGCCGAGCGGGGAGTCTGGGAGGCTCCCATCGTGCCTTTTGGAGCAGGGGGAAGCGGAGGGTTTGCAGGTAAGAGGCGGGGGAAGGCGGGGAGGGAGGGGAGNNNNCAACCCAAGTATTTCCAAGCAGATGCTTCACACAGAGCCACCCCTCCAGCTAAAGCCGTGTAAATAATATACGTGCTGCTAATTGAGTGCCTTCCGAACTGCCAAGAGGCAGGAAGACTCCAGTTGAAGGTAACTCTTCATTTTAAGTTGTGTCACTGAATAGCACCAAAGTAAACGAACTCCTGAGGACAAGATCAAAGTAGAATAAGAGACTTTCTTTTTTATATCCCTGAATCTCCTGTCCCTTTTGCACACTGAAATTTAATTTCCTTTTCAAAGAGAGCTTTCGGAGCTTATGAAAATTGACCCAAAAGATTACATGGGCTTTGTCACCCTTCCAATCTCTCTAAAAGATCCATAATTAGCGAGGTTTTCCCTTTAACATATGTGCCCAGCAGACAAATATATAATTCAGACTTACAATTATATGGATGAGTTATTTCAATGTATTGGATACATACAAGCCCAAATGTTATAAAGAGTTGAAAAATCCTGTGTGCCTCAAAAAAGTAAATATTCATCTAGGCATTTTTTTAAAGTAGTTTGTTTGCATTTATGCCAAGACTACATGCAAACGCAGTAAGAACCTGGGATGTATGTTTGCTACAGAGACAAATATATCGAGTGCAATAAAAACAAACTGCTGACCTCGAAGATTAGTTATTTATACTTCACTGGAAATTAATTCTGCAAGGAGGGGCGTGCGAGCAGACACCTAAGACAGCTAGACTGGTTTTTGCTCTCTAACGGAGGAACACTGTCTTTCCTGTCTCGGCACAGAGCCTACCCAGGGGGCAAAAAATAAAACAAAAAAAAAAAGAGATCAGGGTGCAGGACTCCGCCGGGCTGGTCCCTTCCCCCTGCTCCCACCCGGTGGCAGCGCGGGGCATTCCCCCGTGGGGCAGCCTCGGGGGGAGAAGGGAGGTCCCCCGCCGCTGTCGCTCCCCGAGCATCTCCCGAGGGTGCCCCTTTCTCCGGAGCCCACACCGGCACCCGCCGCCACCCCTCTGCCTCCCTCCAGCGGGGAAATCACGGCTGGATGGGGAGAAGCTTCCCCGCTCCGGAGTGCCGGGGCACCCATCGGACGATGCTGCGAGCTCCGCCAGCGCCGGGGGCCACCCCTGCTTCCAAAAAATAGACATAATTTAAAAAAA